>JAPMOB010207955.1:0-11476 GCA_029875015.1 Lepomis gibbosus
ACGATTTCATATTTATATAAAAACGGGACAAAGCTGGACATTACTTGGAGAAAAGAAAGCGAGGAGGTTGAACTACCTGGAGAGTTCAGAAAACATGTGTCTGTAACTTTATTAAAGCTGTCATTGTACTTTATTGTGACCAAGTTAGCATAGCACAGCCCTGATCGATCCAAACTCTGTTCAGAAAACAAACATTTTAGAAGTTGTTGTCCTGCTGTCTTGCTGACAGACCTGACGAAGCATGAATTCAAATGTTTAACAAATCTGCATCATGTTGTGGTTATTTCAGCATCAGTTTAATCCGTTTATTGCTATTTAATCACAGCAAAATGTTTACTTGGTTTCATACAGTTGTAGTAATGGCGAGTTGTGTTTATTCACCTCATCGCGTTAAAATCTCCTTCTCGCGTTGTGTTTGAACACTTCCAGCGAATGTACTCGCGCGTGGAAAGCACTGCGAGGCGGAAGATCGCGTTTGGTCTGAAACCGGCATAAGAGTGGACTAAGACAAGAAATGCAAAACTGCTGCATTTCTAGTCTAGTCTACACAGATGACCGGCAGCTGGTGATTAGTAACATCATATAGTTACAACAAAATCTGAATATGAAGAGCTTTAATAAGGTTGGATTGATTCCAACAGTAAATGCTGATCGTGTAAGGTAGAATAAACTGACGGTCCACACAAAGCAGCCTCTTGAGGTCTGCAGTAAAAGTGGATAAGAGGAGCACATGTACACAATATCAATCAATAGTTTTTAGGGTGTCACAATTTTGATTCTAAAAAAAATATCAATGGAAATGACTCTTCAAGTGTGTGCAACCTTTAGAATCAAAAGCAGGATACCTACTTGCACTCTTCCAAAGAAAACTGTTTTTTAAAGTCACTTAAAGATGTGTGACACCCCGTATAGGTTTGGTGTTAAAACATCTGGTGTGTTTCTCTTTGTGGTGTTTTGCAGGACCAGCCATTAGGCAATTGGAGGTTGAAGAGACAGGTTGACAATGGGGACGAGGTCATCTACAAGTTCTCCCCAAAGTTCGTCCTCAAGGCAGAACAGTCTGTGACGGTGAGAAATACGAAGTAGAAAAGAATGTGTGTGTGTGGTCTTCAGTTTGAAGGGGCCTTCATGAACATTGAAATTTGATTAATTTAGCCTTGCTTGTATAATTTTGTATCTTGGCTTAAAGGCCCAGTCCATCCAAAACACATGCAATTCACTGGAGCAAAAGCATTTCCTTGTTGTGGGTTGCTTTGCCTACGAGTAGGGCTGGGTATCGAGTTCAATACTTTTTAGGCACCGACTGAATTGCTTCAATACCACCGAGTATCAAAAAATGCCTTGTCTTTCGGTACCAAAGTTTGATACCTAAATGTTCTTGTTAACGCCAATGAGCCAATAAGCATGCGGCATTCTTGATGTGCCCACATCTAAAAGTGATTGTAATTGGTTGTGGTGATGTAAACACTAGTTCACGCCGGTTACGCACAGAGACGTGGCTCGTGGATGTAAAAGACGTGGAGAAAATGGGCTTGATGCAACAGCGCGCGATGGAATATTTGCAACACAAGATAATTGCTGCCAAGAGCGGCGACACAACAAACCTGGTGAAGACCTGGTTTGACTGTGCGTAAAATAAACTTAAAGGAGAACTCCAGGCAATTTTTAAGTTAATCTTGATCGTTATACCTTTTGTGAGTACTGTCTATATAAAAAAAAAAAACAAGCCGGATTGGTGCTTGCAACACGGAGCTGCTACAGCTAATGCCCAGAGCTCCCACATAGCTAAAATGGCAGATATGGGGGCATTTACATAAAAAGTGTCTTTGTGCCTCTTAACAGACACAAAATTCAATTAAAATGTCTGTCCAACATGAACAGGATAGGAGTCTTTACCAATTAATTTCAGTGCCTGAAATTAATTGGTAAAGACCTCTTTATTTGTTAGTAAGTGCTCGTCAATACCATGCTTTAATGCTGAGCTTTATTCCAAATGAGCCCAGTATGGTGTGCTATTTATATAATGAACAAAAATTACCTGAACATTTTAATCCATGTATGATTCATTAAACCTGTTGAACACCAATGTCCCCAGTACCGGGGGGGGCAGCATGCAATTGTCAAAACCGCTGACTGACTTTTGGCGTTTTTGCTGTTTGAAGTTGAAAAATTAGCTGATTTGTTGCTCTGAGTATCTATAGGCGCCATCTTGATTATTGGTCAAGACCTGGGAGCTGTACCTGCCGTCTTGCCTTTTTCTACAGAGCAGTAGAAATGCCACTTTGGAACACAGTCTTTTTCGCCATTTGGTGGCCGACCTGTAGGAACTACATAGACAACCACGGTATCAAGTGAAAGGTCTGCTTTTGGTCACAGAAATGTTGATATATACATTTACTGTTTTATCAATATTTCAATGTTATTTGGAACATGGTTGTATGCACATGGTGTTTTAAAGATAACTCCTAATAAAAGTAAATATTGCCAAATATGGATATTCGATTGGTGTATTTTGAAAATGTAACTGTTGTATGATAAAAGCATTTTAGTTTATTTTCATCAAATTTACACTTAAAGTTGCATTCCAGGTGTATTAAAATATCTTATGATGGTTTGTACTGACAACTATGACTGAATTAATTTGATACTGAAGAAATCTTAAACTGGAGGATTCTCAGGCAACTTCAAAGGCCTTTCTGTTCCAGTTACTATGCCAGTTACAAACTTTGGGCCTCCTATTTTTCTAACTGAAACCCACTTAAGTTCAAGCTCATCTTAATTAGTCTACTTTTAATCAGGCACCGCCATCGCTCAAGTGTATCTGCTGCAGGTTTATCAAGGGTAACACACAAAGCTACACAAATCAGACACATTAAATATCAAAATCAGTATTTTTCTGTTTTGGTTTTAAAATGGAAAAACAACTTTTTTTTTTACCATACACACATTGTTCCATTTTAATGAAATGTGTGGATAAAGGTCACAGTGTGGATGAGCAAATGGACTAATGGAGTACTGATTACAATTTTACATGTGCAGCTTTTTTAAGTTCTTCAGTATGAGGACTACATGATGTATTTATCTGCACTTTATGGATACAGGTGTGGTCTGCTGATGCTGGTGTGTCCCACAGTCCACCATCTGACTTGTTGTGGAAGAGTCAGGCTTCCTGGGGCACAGGAAATGACATAGTTACCGTTCTGATCAACGCTGATGGAGAGGTAAAGACATCCATGCATGACTAATTGTACCTGTTTGATCTGTGTTCCTGTGTCCTTGATTAGGAGGGCAGACCACCTCATTAACTGAATGTACCTGTGTGTGATCCTTGGCGAGGGCGCTCAAGCTTTTCAGTATGGTGTTTCTGTTTTGAGTCATGTGGGCTGACTAACTGTCCTGCAGGAGGTGGCCCGTAGGAGTGTAACCAAGACTCAGGTGGATGTAGAGAATGGAGAGGAAGAGGAGAAAGTGGTACAAACCGTGAGTATACTTGTTTTTTTGCCAGAGAATCTCCCTACATCATTTTATGTGTTCTTCCTTTATTCACCTTTTACTTAATCCAAACTTTTGTTTTTATGTTATTTTGATTACATATTTATTCATTTCTGCTTCAGAGAAACTCTGTCATGTTTTTGTATTTTCATTCTGGTGTTCTTCTCATTCTTTGTTACATTCTGTGTACTCAAATACTCCCACATACTTTCAGTTTATGAAGGTATAGATATATTACTACTACTAAAAATAATACCATATATCATCTTTCACGTCATTGCTATCATAATAAGGAAAAAGGGCTCTTCTACATAAGCAAATAATTATATATGTATATTTTGCAGTAGTTATTACCTTACATATAATTTGCCATGACTACTTTCTACATCTAGTTTATCACCTGCACTCTGTTAATTCTATCCAAAGCTACAGAAATGATTTCCTAACATACTTCTGGCTTTATGATACAGTAAAGCAGATGAAATGCTGCCCTTGAATTAATCTAATACTACATGACTGTCTAAAATGAGGACCCGCAACTATGTGTTAGATACGTGTTCAGCTTACGTTTATTCACCTCTGATTTAATCACTTCTGAATGTAACAAGACACTACAGTTTTAATCGCTTATTAATGTTAGCCTCCTCCACTGATAAACACGGCATTAGGTTTGTGGCTAATTTAGCAACAGGCAGCATCAGCTAGTGTAGATGACTCATAATGTTTTTTTGTTGTTGTTTTTTGTTTGTGAAAATCTGGACCTTTCTGTTTCTCCTACAGGGCAGAGTGTCATCCCGAGAGTGTGCCATCATGTGAAGCCTTCCTATTAGGTTGATGACTTCCCTGTTTTATTTCTTTTTTTCTTTCTATTTTAAAGCCACTCAGGTATGATCCTGTCCATTGCCGCCTCATCTGGTAATTTTATTGTTCAAGACAATATGAGATTTTTTGGACGGCCCTCCACATTTCTGGACCTACTATAATGAGTCATTTATCTAAATATAACTAGTCAGTCGATCACGCAAAGATCCAAATGTTCAGTCGGACTGTGTTGTTGGAGCCCCTGCTTACATTACTCTACATGTTAATGACTCAGGCTACATCCACACTAATACCTTTTTGTTTTAATATGCATTTAATACGCAAAACTTTTACGTCTACAGTCTCCCTACACCGTGTTTTCCAACACCTAAAACAGAGAGCTTTTAAAAACACTGCTATCCCCGGGATTGCATTTTAGTCTGGACGTGCAGAAACAAAAACTCAGGCACAAATATTCGTTTCCTGATTGGATCAGTCGGGATGTGTCCTTGGCTGATGCGTCACGCCCCTAATGTGTGACCCTTTTCTGGAGGAAAACAAACATCAGCAGCCTTGTCTACCAGCGATAATTTCAACGAGGCAGAATGGTATGGCTCAGCCTACATCCCTTTTTTGTGATTTCATCCTTCCTGTGTGGGTACATCTATCCATTGCCATGGCCTCCTCCAGCAATGAATAATGTTCTCGGTACCACTCTAATATGTCGCTGTATTTGCTTTGAGGCGACTCCCAATCTATGTTTGCTTTATTCTGTCAGTAACTGTCCAAGGAAAGAAATTTCTGGTCTTTATTCATAGTATTCTCTGCCACTAAGAAACCCACCGCAGAGAGGACAATCTATTCCCTGTTTAGACTGGCGTTCCCAGTGTATTAGATATGCGTTTTCAGGTGTGTTTGTATGGCTGGAGATTTCTGCAACAGTGCTAAAATGCTCATTTGTATGGAGATGGTTTGAAACACTAGTTTAAAATAAAAAGGTATTAGTGTGGAGGTAGCCTCACCCACAGGCTGTCTTTCATTCTTTTCTGGTGAGCATTTTAGTTTCATCCTTAGTGCACAGAAGAAGAAAAAATGTTTTCTCCAAAATTCAGTTAAGAGCTACTCAGGTCAAATCAAGACTTTTCTGACCAAGAGGTCTTTAAGTGTTTCCCATATATAACATTTAATTGTGTGGTTGCGAGGGGTGTGACGAGACACTTCACTCACGAGTCGAGACCGGACAAGATTGAGACAAGGTTTTAGTATTAAACAGTTAATTTCCTACATTGAGGTGAAAAGTTCTGCACCAATTTATGATGGAAATGTTTATGTAAAGGGAAACAAAATACAGGTGGCAGGTGACAATTCTAAATCTAACAGAATATAATGCAGTGCAGGGCTCAGACATTCTGTACTGCTTTCAGATATATTTCTCCTGTAGAGCAACTGTAGATCTGCCGTTGTTGCTGCAGCGGTCTGTGTGACAGTGGGACCAGAGGCCCCTGTGCCACAGGCTTCCCTCACCGCCACTTGCGGAGCCCCTCAACTCCAATTTTTGTTCCGCCATCACTTTTCATAAAACTGTCAATATTCAAAATCTACACAGTTGATTTCTCACCTCAAAACTTGTCAGATATAACGTATGAAAACTAAAATCTAAAACTTTCTGTTGCTGGCTTCTGTCTGGCGCGCGCAATGATGATTCAGTGAATAGTGACGAATCTCTCTGACCAATCAGCAGTCTGCCGTGTTTTCATGTCACCTCAGTATCGCCTCAGCTCGCTTGGAACCTCGATGGAGGCGATGCGAAAAAAGTACCTGTTAGCAGGTAGTGGTAAAACTTTTACTCAAAGGAAAACCAAAAAAAGCAAGGCAAGGTGAGCTGGTACCATGCAGTGGAAAAGGGGCTTAAATGTGCATGTGGCACCTTTTCACCTCAGTGATTAATGTATTTATTTTAATTCAGTCATAAACGCTTGGACTTTAAGAGCTGCTGTGTTTCAGCAGGTTTCCTGCTCATGTTCAAAACTTTCTGCACTGTAAGAATCTCTCCCATATATCTTTGTTCTCTGACATGTCCAGGAAAAATTTGTCAAATTATGAGACTAACGTCATCATTTAATGAGAATTCATAATGAATTTTAAGTCAATCTGCTTCTTACTGTTGTGGATTACATTACTGCTCCGCTGGTAGTATTCCCTTAGGATTGTTTGGAAACTGGAACTAAAGGCCCTTTTCCACTGGACACTACAGACTCGACTAGCCTTTTTTTGGTTTTCCATTGTGGAAAAGTTGTAGCTGCTACACCATGTTTTCACTCATACATTTTATTTTCACTGCATTAGAAAATTGATGTGTGGTGTAAGAGCGTGTGAAAAGTGTTGGTTGCTCAAGTCTTGTCACATTTTAATCTCGTCACATCCCTAGTGGTTACCCGTATAGATTCTGCCCTGCTGCACACTTTCTCTATTTATTTGTCTATCTTTGAAAGATCTGCATTGTGCAGTAGAGATTACAGATTGAGTAGTGACAGCCTGTTAAAATTATGCATTTTTTTGAGTTTGTGTTGAAATCCCATGATTATCCCATTATCAAAAGTTAGCTTGATGACACAGCTGCTCAGCAGCAGTTGGATTGAGAGCTTCAACCGCCACAAATGAACTCCAAACCTTTGGGACACACGTGGTCATTACATGAGCTGCAGTCAGAATCCTGATCATAGTCCTGAAGCTGTCCCCTATTCCTCTGCTTTGTCCATGTCCTTATTTTCTCTCTCTCTCCCTTGTTTCTTTAAAAATAGCAATGAAATGTGATTGTTCATCTGATCTCAGTCTTACTGGCAGAGCTGAATAAATACAGCCATTTGAAGCTTGCTGGAAAGGTTTGGAGAGGCTTGTGATATTATCTTCCAGTTGCACATTGAAGCTATATTTCACAGTTCTGACTGACAACCTGTAATTTCTGTTATATTGAAAAAGTAGAGAATGAATTATCTGTGAGGCCTTTATGTGGTCTGTAGTGGAATGAACACGTAGAAGAGCGAAACAGATCTCCCTCTCTGTATTGATCCTATTGACCACCACTGGTAACCGGACCAGCTCGGACTCATGCAGCATGGCAGCCTTCCATGTTGAAAAGCTATTACTTGGGACAAGTAACCAATCAGATAATGCTGTGTCTCTGTCTCGCGACAGAGAGTGGTGGCTACATCAGAACCAAAGTAGCTCATTTTAAAATTAATTTAACCTTAACTTTGTTTGTTTTTGCTGATCCAAAACATGATCCGATTTGTGACTCAAAACCACGGAATGATCCGAATCAGTTTGTTCTGAGCAGCCCACTGCAGTCATAAAACCTGTTAACTCATCTCTTGGAATGCTAGTGTAATAACAGTTACCATTTCTTTGCTGAGATTGTAATGGAACAGACTGGTCTAGATTGTCTCTGAAAGTATACCTGGTGGATGTGGGTCTGGTGTTTTGATTCCTAGCTGGGCCACTAAAATAATATGCTTAAAAGAAAAGGCTTGTGAGTGTCTTTGTCAATCTTAAATATTAAACTGACTTAACACTGCATAACATTACAAGCAGTAAAACGGTGAAAACACTTGATTACCTGATACGGTGTGTGGTGATATTCTGATGGACTGCATTATTTCCATCTCTGTATTTTCTTATTTTGGATTGCAGTACATTGTAATAGTATTGCTCTTGCGCCTTGTTTGCCATCTTGGGATACTAATATGTTCTTGTGTGCTGTCCATTGCTAGTTATTTTTCTATAGAGTTGTTGTCTATGTAATCATTATGTTTACATGAAATATTTCATCATTTTGTGTTTAGGATTTCTGGGGTGATTTACGGTTGGGCTTTCCTGGCCTAAACAGAAGGGTAACTGATTTGTGGGCTTAAATATATTTCAGGATTTTGATAAAACAATACTGAACACTACTCGTAGTTTTCTGCTTAGAGTTTCAAGTTTTCAGTTGGTGAGTGAAGGATGTGAAAATCCTGTTTCATATTGGCAGAAGCAACACCTTCTGTGTAGTAATTGGAAAGTGACCAGCAATGAACATCTGAATCAACTCTGCATGCCAAATGAAAGTTTTCATTCATGATTAACTGTTGTTGAACTACTTTTGTACACACAATAAATGTTTTGCATAAACACATTTGATATCATTAGTGTTTATTGATGCACTTGGAGAGGAATTATGTCACTTTCTGACCTTGCAGCTTTTGATTTCATCTTATTTTAACCTTTCTGAGGGAGTGATGTTTGATTAATCAGAATACACCTGACATTAAACTCTGTTTTGGGTATTTGGACTGCAAAATCTTATAGTGCTCGATCACATGAAAGTACAAGTGTAAATGCACCTAAGATGCACTCAATGTGTGGTCAGGCACACATTTTGACGATATTGAACACAAGTGTAAATGCAAATGTGTTGTCAATCCGCATAAATACCGGTTGGAGTTTTCCACAAATATAAGTTTGACAGTGCTTTCAGGCAGTGTTGTGCAAGAACACATTTAAAGAGCACCATCGTTGAATGTGTTCATGTTTTTGAATGGTGAATTAAACATCTGTTTGTGAATGTGAACTCTCACTGAATTAAACTCAATATAAACTACTAAAGTAACAGAAAGCAGTACACATTATGAAGAGGTAGCACAAGTAAACAATGTCGGGTGGAACTTGCACTGCGTTCCAGACAACTCCAAACAAGACAACCCTTTGTGTATTAGTTACATATTATAAATACTAAACCATCAACTGAAAGGCAACCAAGTATATTTGCCTGTATTTATAAAAATATTTAAGTGTTATTTTGTAGCTGGTTACAGTAAACAATCTCTGAAAGTCATCTACTCTGCACAAATGCTTATCAGGAAAACGTTAAAAATGCCCAAACAAAAGCTTCGACTGTGAGATTGACAGTAAAATCAGGTTCTGCCCATCGAAGCATTTAATCTTCGCCTATTCGGGGTCGGCCCTAACAAAAATATTCTGGCTGTACGCCTCAACCAGCAGCCGCAAATTGAACAAACACATATATCAAAGTATGTCCACTTAAACTGCTTATTTTTTGCCATTGACCTGCTCCGATTGTTATGAGTGTCCGACTAAATGATGGAAAGGATCCCCACAGACATTCCCAATTTAATAAGAGCTCTGTTCCAAAGAGAATAAGAGAGAATAAATGCGGATAATATACTATGGAGGAAGGCATACCTTATCAATACTTAATCACCAGAAAGTTCAAGAAATTTGAACTCAATCATAAATTCTATCCAGCTAACTAAAAAAAATTAGACAACTATTTGAATTGAAGTTTCCATGCAGAAAATGGTATATTTATTTTGGCATTGCCTTATTATGAAGAAGGTCTAGCAAATCATGTGCCCTTATTTCTGAAATTATTGATGAATGTTTCCTTTTACTTTGAAAGAGTGAATTGTTTGTTCTCCCAGAAAAGAACACGCAGAACCGCATGTGCACTTTAATCTTACTTTAATAGCCAAATTTGCTGTAAAATAGCTGTAAATGTTACAGATAGAAGCTTTGCTTTTTAGCCTTTAAGAAAATATATTGTTTGAAGTCTTTCATAAATGGAGAAAGTTAACCTGTAGCAATTTGTATTTTATTTAACATGTTTATATAGACCCTCATTGCCCCAGCTCTAAACTCTGTACTGTTGATCTTGTTGTACTTTTGTAGATCAAACTTGAACTGCGAGCAGTTGTAAACGGGGTCCAAGCCCCCCGGCGCCAGTCGCCCCCCTCGCCCCGCGAGTCGTCCCGTGCCCGCCATGATTAATTGTGCGAATTTTGCCGCCTGCGGTCGCTGCGGTGAATTGAGCCTACCCTATGAGTTTCGCGTGTGTAGGACTTACGGTCTAGGCCGCAGTATCAGTTTTCTTCATGGAAGAATAATAATAATAAAAACCCGAGCGAAAACAATAGGGTTCCCAGCTCCGCTGGTACAGAATAAATTGGGAAAAAAAGGAAGGAAAACAAATGGGAAGGAAGAGTGGAAAGATGTGATTGTGTTTGGAGAACTTTCCGGTTGTAAGCTGCATCCAGTGAAGCTTACAAAGGCAATTCATGAAGAGAGTTGACACACTGTACAAGCAAGACTGAAGATGTTGATTGAGGAATTTAATAGAGTTCAACAACAAAAGATATTGAAAATGAAGTCCGAATTAAAAGTCATTTACCTGGGGCTAATCTTAAAATATGTGGAGTGATTATTGGAGTCCCTTTAGATAGTATTGAAGACACCAGGAAAGAAGTTAACGTGGATAAAGTTATGGTGGTGAAGCGCCCTACTGCTTGATATCGGGGGAAATAAGTTGATAGTCTGTGTGTTACGTTCCTCTGGATGGTAAGCCCAGGGGGGAGGAGGCGTAACAATGTTTAAAATAAAACTGGAGCAAAAGAGGGCAGGAAGTCAGGGTCGTGTGTAAACCAACAAATGATATTTATTACAATATTAACAAAATGGTACTTTGAAAAAAAATACTTTTTCAAAAGAAGAAAGCGAAGAATCAGGCAAGGCAATAATCACCGCAGGTTAAGAAACTCAAGAAGCTATGTTCAACACTGACCGAACAAGCATACAACTAAAAGTCATCCCTATGGAGGAGGCTAAACCAGACATGGTTCTGGACTCAAGGAAACCAAGCTGTTGTTTAACCCACTGGTTGAACGGTCTGCCACTGTCCATTGGGCTGGCTGGATAGCAGCGATCTGCTTACTGGATCTTGGCTCCTGGTCTACTCAGCAGTGTGACCAAGCAACAGGCAGAAGAAGCGAGTACTGCGAAAAACCACCTTCTTAACCTTCAGGCACACCTGCTGCTACTCTCTCATGCAACAGAGGGATGGGAGGAAGGGTTACTACCTGAGAGAGAGCTGAGAAAGAGAGAAAGAACACAGCCCAAACCAAACATATGACTCTAGGATCATAACTCCGTGCTACTTAAGTTTGAAGCAAAGGCGGACTTACCATCAGGCAAAGGTCGACAATTGCCTTAGGCCCCAAGCTACCAAGGGCCCCGTAAAACGCCTCACAAACTTATGGTTACGATTTGTTGTGTTACTTTTCACCAATTAATTATATCTCTAAACATCGATGCGCTAAAGTGCTATCCGATTGTTTAATTCATGATGAGAAAC
>JAPMOB010207957.1:0-17459 GCA_029875015.1 Lepomis gibbosus
CCCAATGCTATATGGGCAATACATTTTCTACTTCAAAGCAACCAAGCATACCCACTAGAAATGACATTGGAGGTATTAGGCATTAAAGGTCTGTGTATTATTATGTACTGTATAAGAAAGTGTAAGGACTGAAAACCATGTGCCAGTTAAGTATATATTTTCTGATATGAAGTAATTTTTTTTTGGTCCTTAAAACTACCCCTTTAAAAAGTGAAATGTCCTTGTGATCTAATTGTAGTGGAGTTACACCTTATATCATCATTTTATCTAACCTCACTGTTTCACCACAGCAGTGTTTTGTGACGTTGTGTGCCCCTTCATGTCTGTATGTGTTTCAGTTTAGAGCTACTGCTCCTTTTGTGAAACAGGAAAGACCTCATTCTTTATGATTTAACTGAGATCTTGCGTAGAAACAGATCAACAAGATTAAGGTTGAAGAATGCCTTTTAAGATCTGACTGATAAGTCGTACAAAAGTGACACAGCTACAATAGGAGGGATGATTTTTTTCTTCTCGCCGCACATTTCTCTAAGTTAAAAGGTGCCTTCATGCTCTCTGTTTACATTTTATGGTTTTTAGTAAGGAACATTGTCTTGCCCAAGGCCTTTTTGCCTTGAAATAGGTCTTCTGATGGAGTCACTGACTTTTTGTATATATGGGATTGGATCTTTATTCACTTGTCCACAAGCTGAGATGTTGCATGTATGTACAGTTTGTATTAAAGAAATACAGTATAATCTAATAAAGTCTAGACTCTTTCTGAATTATTTTCCTTTTTTATTCCTTCCCTGTTGATAAATTTACTTGTGATTATAGTACACTACTGCTCTCACTGTAAGACATCCTTCGCTTGCAGGTGCAGGCAGAGATAAAGAAGAAATGGCAGAGGTGGCAGCTGGGGATGACTGACCTGGATGACCTGAGAAACACTGGCAGCAACATACCACAGGTGGGAGGCAGTGCTGCAGCCTGTCAAAAAGCTGTAAATGCATAATTTTTTTATTTTATTTTAAATATGTAGTTTTTTTTCTTGCTTTGACTCTATTAAAGCTCTTAATCACATGCTGCAAGTAACTTAGGAAAATCTGTCATCATTTGATAATAATACCTGCTGTTACACTAAACTCACACACAATATGTAGCTTAGCATGTTCTCATGAGTCACAGCCACATATTTCAATTATTTGGCAAATAATTGAAATATGACAAAAAAGTAATAAGTAAAAGTAATGAGACATATAAATGTAGTGAATTCCACAGATACTAAAAAATTGAAAAGGTTACTTTTATTTTCTGCACATGATTTTTGGACAAAAAAAACCCTAATGTTTTTATAAATCATTGCGCAGGTTGGTGCCAGCATGCCACCATCTAGCCAGTGCCGCCATCCATCTCCTTGTCTGCCGCCTGCTCATAGCCAAGAGGACAGCCACTTCTCCGTCCCGCCCAACTCCTCTACCTCGCCTCACCCTCAGCTCCCCTTTCCTCGCCCATATACCCACCACCAGGACCAGCTGGGAGCCCGACAGCTGAAGACCTATTGCTATTTATCTGCTCATAGACAGGATGGAGGAGAAGGAGGGAATGAGGAGAAGTGCTGCGAAAGCTACTGCTGAAGCAAAATAAGGAATATCAGTGATTAGTGCGTTCAAGCCAATTAGACTCACTGGCGGACTGAGGTATCATCCACTGTCACAATAGTAGAATTGGTCAGAAAACATTTCATTTAGGTCTAAACACTTACTTTTGGACTGTTGTATGTGTATTTCATTGACCCTGTTGAAATGTCTTAAAGGAACAGAGTGAACCTTAATCATTTCCTGGTGTAGCTGACACTGATCTCTGACCACTCTTTCAAAGGGAAAAAATGAAGAGAATATCCATTTGTGGATCATTTGAACTCATGAAGGGCTCATATCCTTCAGTGTAAATCAGCAGCTGACAGGACACATCCTCTCTGATTTTATTCCCATTGAGGAAGCGTAATGAGTTTCTACCGCTGAAATTGTTTTTTGTTGAAAGATGGAAATGTGCCAAACAATGTTTGATTGAACAATTTTACTATAAAGTGGATATCATCAGTGTTAAGCCAAATCTCCAGTCACTCATCTAAGGTACCACCATTTCAACTGTTAGTCATATCAGCTCTAAAGACAGTTCATCTCATTCCACTCCCCTCAGTCCTCTACAGGATGTTATAATTTCCTGTTGTATAGTTGTTTCTTAGCGCAAGTTGTTCATCTATTAGAATTACATTGTTTCTTAACTATTGTTGTACAAATTAGTGTAATCATGTAAAATGAATACTTGAAATTTTGTCCTCAACAAACACAAAAAAACTGCAAAACAGCACTCCAGAGATGACACTTAAACTTTCCTAAAAGTCAAACATTACTTGAGCGGTTTCCTCTTGTTGGTCCATCTCCTGACTTTTTTCACACATCCAAAAGATGCTTGTGCTAAAAGCCTCCTTTTTCCACTGGTAATGGGGGAGGTACCTTGTAACAGTTCATGAGGTATTTTGTTGAATGCTTATCTCTTCTGATGTATTATTTAAATTTCCTGGAAACCAAATGAAACAACTGCATCTGCCGCCATCTAGTGGAAAAAGGCTGAGGGCACCCATCATATTAAATGAAGCGAAGGAGCAAGCACCAAGTAATCTGGATGATCTTGCAGAGTAAAATCAGGAACTATCATAAATCTTGAACATTAAAGTAAAACCCTGTTCTAGGTGGGGCTGTTTCCCTATTCATTTTAAGTTAATCAGACTGCGTGATTAAAAATATACTTCTACTGTACAAGTTAAATTGTGTTTTTCCAATTTCAATTAGTTGTGGGACAAAAACTGGAGAAAGCCTATCGTACGAACGCTGTCACCATGGCCTGATCTGACTGTTGTGCTCCAATCAGCTCCTGTCTGTCACGGTTGAATGAGATCACTATGTTCAACACAGGATTGCAAACTTCCAAGAACCAAACCTGCAAGTGGTGACGTATTAAATGTCACTAAAGAGGGTGTGACTCTTGACAAATTCCCTTCAGGAGCTACTGCTCCCGAAGAACAAAAGGTCACAACTGTCAGTACTGGTGATTAAATCAGACTCTATATGACGGTACTTCACTGGTTATATAAGCTGTTGTTCGTTTAACAGCTGAAATGTACAGTAACTGTAAATATGAAGCACAAACCTAAATTGAAGTTATTTTTTTAATTTGATATGAACATTATCACCAACAGAAATACTTCAAAGAAAGTCAAAGAAAAAGTCGTTGGAGGAATGAATGGCGGGGAAGAGGGTGTAAACCTTAAAAACAAAAACACATTCAACATTGTCCCATATTACTCATCCATATTTGTGCAAGGCTCACAGCCACGTTTCATACACAGATCTAATTTTGTTAAAGATCAAAAACAAAAAAAAACAAGAGCACACAATTAGGTAGCATTTTGTTTTCAACAGTATCAGCTATGTCACTTTTTGGCACAGCGGGCAGCAGACAGACACACAGATGGGACGTCTGCATTCAGTAGGGCCTCACAGCTTTTCATCGGCATTGTTCACGGGAGTATAAAAGTACGCAGCATCATCCTCTTCATAGATTATGGCTACAGTCTCACCAGCATCTGTCACTGCTGCACTGGTCTGTATGTAAGCCTGGGAGAGAGAGAGAGGAGATAACAAAAAATGAATGCACTGTTTTACATTTTCACAAACAAACGGCATTTGTACATTTTATCTTTTTAATAAACCAACTAATTTTGTGTAAATATGTAAATCTCTTCACCCTCTCAAGCAGCTGTAGTCGCTCTTCATTCAGAAGGTTGCTTTGTCTCAGCTGGCTGACCGTGTTCTCCAGTCCCATAAGTTTCTCCAGGTGTCGGCGGTGTCGCTGCTGCAGCACTTTCACCTTCTTCTGCAGCTCAGTCACAATCGCCTCCAGCTGCTCCTTACTCAAACTATTCTTGTGGTAACTGTTCATGTCAAAAATGGAAAGAGATTATAAAAGCTGTAATACAGAAAAGAATACAGGTAAGAAAAGCATGACTACACTAAATGCTCTTTAGTAATGGAAATGGCCTGATGCTCATTTTAATTATTGGCTGTTTGCTTCATCTTTAGTTAAGATGGCATCTAAGACACTTCAAGTCTAAAACCTGTGGCCTTGCTGAAAAAATATTCTCCATAAATCTTACTATATCCCTCAGTGAAAATACAGCAATGTCTTTGAAATTGAGAGTCAGTGCTCACCAGTGCTCCTCCAGCTGGTGACCCTGCTGTTCTAAGCCGTCCTCCTCTGACTGGCTGTCGTCTCCCTCTCCCTCCTCTGTATCCAGTCTTTCCACAGTGAGAACCAGGGACGTAGGGGAAGGTGACATGTGTTTGGACACTATAGGCAAAGTAGATGAGATGGGCTTGGAGCTCAGAGCAGATGACAGCACTGTATCCGGGGAGAAGGTGAACTGGGTAGGGGTTTCACTGGGGAAAACGTTTGGTATCGTCTCAAAGTAGGCGATGACTTGAGTTTCGTGGTCTTCGTGGACGTTTGAGAACTGCTCTGTGGTGCAAGTCACATCTTCAAAAGCTGTACAGCCAAGTGTGGCGTCATTCATGACCAGCCCGTGGCCCTGAGATAAAATAGCGGTGATTCCATTCACAAGCTCATCTTGCCCTTCACCAGCAGGGCACTCAGACATCACCACCACCTCTGTGTTCTCTCCACTGTTACTTAGATCATCTACTGTCTGGAATAAAGTTAGAGGGAAATTCGTCTCCATTTCAAATCTTGACGCCAGCTGGTTCTGGTCTGTCTGGAGAGAACAGTCGGATCCTACAACATCACTCGACTCCACCAGGCTGGTTTCTCCCTGCTGCGATGGGTCAATAGTGATCTCATACAGGTGTACCGTATGCATCTCTGCAGCGTCAGCAGCCACTGTGCTGTCATGTGACACCGTTATGCTTTGATTGCTCTTAACTCGAAGCCGTTTTGGCTTCTTTTCAATGTGATCTGTGGCTTTCCGTTTCTAAAAAGAAGCAGGAGTATGTGTTTAGAAGCAATATCACAGTGTTGACAGTTTAACTAAGAGCAAGTGTAGTGTTGCAAAAACAACACTGATCTACTGACTTCAGGAATCTCATGATAATTCGCCAAAGAATGGTTTGTCTGTGTCTACTGCACAGACAATTCAGTCAATACATGTACAAAGTAAAAGATATATTTAAAATATTTATTCTATTACATTACATAACACAAAATTAAACCAACTTGTTAGGATAAATCCCTTCAAATGTACACGTTAAAGAACAAAGTACAAACACAGTGAACTTATGAAACAAAACTGTGTTTATGTACAGCAACTTTTTTAAGATTTCAGTATTCAGCAAAATAATGTCAATATAATTACTTATCAATCTCGAGCAGCCCTAAAATTTCAGAACAAGTCTATGGTAGGTTTCTTTTAGTTTTACCTCTGCCTCCTGGAAGACCATAGGCACAGCATCGCTCTCAAGGTAACGGATCCCCCATCGCACCTTGAAGCACGAAGGTGCAAAATGTTCATGACAAATATATTGGTGGCGAGAGGGAGTCCAGTTCTCACGTCCCATGTTCTTCAGCCACTGCTGCAGCCGGACCGGGTCCTGTAGAGGGAACCTAGAACATGATGAAAATTACAGATGTACTACTGGTCACACATCGTCAAATAAACTTTTTTTAAAAACTGCCTCTCTAAGGTGGAAATACGAGCATAAGAGCCGATGTTGCTATCAGGTAACTGACTGACTCTGTGGACTCATCACATTTTGGCTTGTGCCACTGCACTCTGTACGGCGTAATGCAACCCATGTTTCTAATATTTTGTGTGCGGTGGACAGAATTTTTGAAACAGCTTTTGAACAAATGTATCAAAGCCACAAGGCAGCAGTTACTGCAAAGCTTGGCTACTACATCAGAAATGTATTAATTAAAACGTTTTTTTATTTTACTTTTCTCTTTGTAAACAAACTTTTCCTTATCTGAATCATAGATCTATCGATTAAGGGTGTCTTATGATGTACAGACTGTGAATTAATTTTCAGCCCCATGAGGCAAAATTTGATTTGTGATATTAGGCTATATAAATAAAAACTGACTTGACTTTAGACAGGTTTTTATGCTTGTTGTCACTATAAGTCCTTTAAATATAGCACCTCTAGTTGTAAGAATTAAGGATAAAAGTTCAAACTAAACTCTGAGTGCTGTCATGTTGCCCTAGCAGTTGTTCTTGTCTACGGATCGACTCCAGCATTACCGATGACAGCCATCCACAAAGCCGCACGTTTCGCAAGTTAAAATTTACCTTAAGGTGACGCTGCGTGTAAATAACACTCAGTCACCAAATATTCACGATTCAATCAGACCGTCTCAAAGGTCAAATGAATTAGACGCGAACTCAGCAGGTCAACAAAAAGCGGCGAAAAGTGCTACTTAATGAGCAGTGTTGAATTTAAAAATCAGCCAAAACGCTGTAGAAATCGACGTCGCGGAAAGACTGACTCATCGAGCACAAACAAGTAGCTTAAGATGACGCTTCCAACAGCACAACCTGAGCTGCTAAAACACACTTTAATTTAACCAGCTTACTTGTAGAAGCTTTTCCTGTCGCTGCCGCTCCCGGAGTCATTCTTACAGTTTGGGGCCGAACAATATTTTGGCATCTCAGGTCGGTGGTGTTGTTACCGCTGTTATCTTCGTGTCCAACTAGGTTCACAACAAGGTGAAACTCGTGCTGTGTTGTCAACTCGTGGCGCATAGTTGACGAACGACGATCAGCTGTTGACACTCGTGACGTCACATAAATGCGACTGCCGCCCGTCTTTCCTCCGTTGCAAGTTATTAAATCTACAGTAAATTGTGTAATAAATTATATTTAATATATTTTTAAAATAAGTCATATGTAGTAAATGTAAATACCCGCCCAAGAACACAACGAACAAAACAAGTGTAGACAGATAAATAAAGACACCGAGTTGCTTCTAAAATCACTGGACTGGATTTTTTTTATTCAATATTTTTCTCCAAACATTACACGGAATCTTTAAATGATACAGTATATATACATACACACCAGTGTATTTCTTTATCTAAAAAGTTGAGAGCCATTTAACAATGCAGCTGTGCGTTTTCAAGACAGGATTTCATTTTGGACGTGTACTGAAGAAATCCACATATGGGGGTAATAAGTCACCAGTAATTGAACATGTATTGGAGACTATAGTGCCATCACGGTTTGCTTTACACCAAAGCTGGGTTGGAAAGTAGACTGTGCGGGAGCTGTCGGGTGAGTGGCACAATGACAGTCAAAGATGAAAACATGGAGAGGAGCGGTATCTGCCTCAACAGGAAGCAGTGCAGCAGTGCAAAATCAACGTTACCAGCTACATGACTGAACCAACTAAATACACCACTAATGGCAAACAGCACCTTTAAGAGTGTACCCAGAGACGATCTATTTATTTTTGGGGATCATACATGTAATCATATTTTGTATTCCTGTAAGATAAAAAAAATAAACTTGACATACTGTAGGTTTGAGAAACACTGATGGACATGCTGCTCTTAAACCAGTTAACAATGCCCTAAGCTGTGTACACAGGCCAACAGTACAATGTTAGGTTTCAAAGTCACAAGATGAGTCTTGTAAAACCTGAACAATCATTTTCATTACAGATCTTTGGTACATATCAGCTATTTGATCCCATCTGCTGAATATATCAAATATTTAAAAACCAAGCAGCTCCGAGGAGACTCATCTGAAATTCTCAGGATTGGTTTCTTACCCAGTGATGGAACACACGAGTGGGTAAATGGACAATGGAAACAGGGATTTTCCAGTTTTAACCGATAACATGAAAAAATGTACCCAGTTCTTGAGTGAAGTGGTGCAAGTGATCTCTTCCCACCTGAACTACACCACGTTTTCAGCGTACAACTAGCGGATGTTTGTCGGGGAACCCTTAGGCTAAGCATGAACAAGAGCATGTCCGAGCACTGGAGGGAGTGAAGTGGCTGGGATGGTTCAGGTCAGATGGGAGTGTCACAGACAGATTAGCTTGGATCTCTACATCATCCCCAACTGCATTAACGTGTTGGCATATGCCATGGGTTTGACATTCGGATGAGGCTGTAAAGCAGAATGAGAGGAAGACAAACATTAGCTTTTTTAAAGCTTTTCTAAATGAGCTTTCAAATTAAATCATTAATAGCCTCTTCCAATGTTATCTTTCCCAACGAGTAGTCAAACATGTTTCTAGTGGTTATCCCAAATGTTTTTGATAACATTTTACTTAATGTTTAAGTGCCTCTGTGATGTTATGCATCATTACAATGTAAGTTTCAGTTAATAGCTTTAAACTTCCAGAGTGATTCATCTTCCACATAAGCAGTTTTGACAACTGGGCTTAACAGAACCAGTTTACACCTGTCCCTACTATAAAGTTACGTACAGAGCAAATCCCATGTTCAAAATCTGCACAATGAAATTCATAAATTATTGCTAAACCAATTACTGTAAAATTAATACAACAATTTAGAGTACAAGATACTGACCACAGCAGTGAACTGGTGAAATTCTGGCTTGAGGTCTGATCCCCTGAGGTGGATGTAAGCTCCTTTGTTTCCCATCTGATCACTGGGGGAAGGCAGAATACAACACACAACAGTTAAAGTGAACAGCCTTAGTAACAGCTGATTCAACACAGGTTAGCCAGCAAGATTACATACCAGTAGTTGGGTGCTGAGAACACGGTGATGCACTTTCCTGAGTGAGTGACCTCGTAGCCCTCAGCTTTGACCTCATGACTACGCACAACGAAGTCCAGCTTGTTCTGTTCCAGGAAGCGCTCCGTCACATCTGGCCCGAACTGACAACTCACTCCTCGCTTGCTGACTGACCGGCCATTCTGCATGAGACAGAGAAATAGAAGTGGAAAAAATGATTCTTAAACTGAAATAGAAACAGACTGAATGTTGCTAAAACACAAACCACTAGATATTGGACCAAAGACGAAAACAGATGAGATACTGGGTAAGTGGGAACTGACCTGAGGCTGTGGATCTGACCAGAGAAGATCGCACATGGGACCTGTGAATGAGCGGAGGAAGGTGTTGAAATGTACCCGTTTTCTTTTCTAGACATGGTTTTTCTAGAGCCAGTTTTATACCGGTGGTGCTTTTGGAGTCTGACCCTACCTGAGTCTGGAGGCTGTCTGTTCCTGTCAATCTTCCTGAGGTCATCCAATGTAACACCATCTTCACTGAACAGTCCACCATGCATAACCTGAGATGGAGAATTGTATTAGGACTGTGTGCACAGTACAAAATATCAAACCACTGCATGATCATGGGGTTGCAAAAATCAATAACAGCAGCAACAAGATTCGGGTAAATTACGGCTGTTTGTCCCACAAAAAAATAAACGGCTACATGCACACAGTCTTCAGTAACTGTCACTGCTTTAAAAGACAATTAAATATTTCATCACAAGTTGCGTTGCCTGGCAAAGGTCTCTAGAAAGAACATGCATTTTAAACACACTGATGGTAGCTAGTAGGAGTCTACTTTTTTCTGCTTTCCTCTTCTCTATACTGCATCTCTCCAGGATAAACAAGCAAGTGAAAAGTATTCTTGCCAGTCAAGTATCTTTACTACACAGCCGCTTTAGTATGAAACCGAGACTGGACCCTGTGAACATCAGCTGCATGCCCCTGTGACTCTTTTCAGCTCACGATGCCACTGCTTACCAGCACTTTGCTGTTAATACACTGTGCAAGAGGCAGCCACTGGAAAACCTCGCTGAACAGCTGGAACATCTGGGCTGTGTACTTGGCTTTGACCTCCCCTTCAAATCCATACATCTGGTTCATGTTGTCTGTCTCATGGTTACCTGCAGATAAAATCTTGGTTCAACAATTCTGCTTACACAACTTTACACATTAACATAAAGTCTGTATTATATAACAGTAGAAAACAAATAAAATGCAAACACAAAAAAGGCTAAATAAATTAATTTAGTGCTTTGAGGATTATGACACAGATGTATTAAGTGTGACATATTTAGCATCTCTAGATCCTGCACATACGTCCACAGACACTGAGCGCTCTCACCCCTTAGCAAGTGGAAGTTGTCGGGGTAAAGTAGCTTGAAGCCGAAGAGGGTAAGAATGACCTCAAGAGAGAAAGAGCCACGATCCACAAAGTCACCATTGAACAGCTGAATTCTGTGGTTAAGCATTGTGACGCACAAAGATTTTAAGCTTTTGGCTGTTTGTGTCATTTCACACAGATGGTACAAACAAGGAGACTCCACTGAACACAAGTTTAAAAGCTAACTGGAGGCTGGCTGCGAAAAGAAAGGATACATAAGGGTTGGTCTCCGACGGTAGGCCATTCAACTTGAAGATGTTGAGGAGATCGTAGTACTGGCCATGTGTGTCACCACAAATAGTTATTTTTTCTGTCTGTGGCAAAGAAAAGCATAACGCCTTAAATACAGGTCACACAAAAGACAATAACTATACAAAACAACCATAAAAAAATAACATCTTGGGCTTCCAGGATCACAGGAATATGTTTTATTCACTCTCATGCTGTGACTCTAAGCGTTGTAGTTCTATTATGGGCTGATCCTAGAGTTGGTAATCAAAGAATATAATTTTGCTGTTGCACTCATTGTACACATATTAGTCCTCACCTCTTTTAATGTGATTTCAACAAGACTTGGTAGTTTCGATAGAACATCTTTAACTTGCACCAAAATCTGAAAGGAGTACAAAAAGGTTTAATTAACAGATGTGGGTAAGTTTCCTTAAGTCAGTGTATTTCTAATGAGCAAACATATTTACCTGATAAACACACTTTCTGTGCAGTTTCTTCTGGTCTTTGAACCAATCCATCATCTCCTTCATGAACGTCAATGTGACCTTCCCATCTTCAAGTTTGGGGCCTACATAGTCATCCTCAATCGCTGCAATATGAGATCATCTTAATTTCAACTTCAACTTCAAGAAGTACACTAAAAGAATTAGATGGTTAACACAATGTTCACTCCAGGGCTCGAGACTAACGCTGTCCTCTCGTTCTGGGGGGGCGATAGAAAATGTGTTTTGGAACGAAGAGAAATATTCTGTAGGACGCCTCTGCGACGAAAGGGATTGTGTACGTGTTAATTTATTACGATCACTTAGCAAAAAAACTAAACCGCCTGAGCGCTGCCTACAACAGAGCGCATCTTCGCTTGCTGTTACTATAGTCACTATCACTGGCTGGTTGCTCACCTGTTCCCACATTACAAGGTCATCTATCCTCTCAATCACAAATGGCTTGCTGACCTCTAAAGCACGCTGTGTAGGCTAAAGCGTTAAGCGCCACACATCAATCTTCAGTGAAAAACAAATCTATATTATGATAACGTTGACTAGCGGCGAGAATCATCTCCACTCAGTTAATGCAACTCAGCATTCGGCATGATAGTAAAGTAACCCCCCCAACCCCTGCGCACTGAGATGCAGCCAGCAGACTCGCTGTTCCAAGTTTTGCATTATAAACATCTAAAACCTGAAGCACAGTCTGGTTGGGACTGTGAGCTGCACTTTGTGAGCTGCAGAAGTTAATACGTGGATTTGTGCTGAGATTTCTGCCTGATCACAAGTGCTGGTTTCTACCTTCGATGAAGTGCAGTGCACTTGCCTCATTCAGTACAGTCTGAAGGGGAGCACAGCAGAATATAGATCAGGTAGACTTTTAAAAAATAAACAATAATAATAAAAACCATCTCTGGAGAGAGTCTGAACGTACAGAAAGTTTTGAACATGAGCAGAAAACTTGCTGAAACACAGGAGCTGGTAAAGTCCAGGAGTTTTTAACTGAGTTAAAATTAAATAATTTATCATCAAGGTAAAAAGATGCCCCAAACAGATAACTTTTCAGGTATGTTTTTAAATGTTTTTGTTTGAATCAAGCAAAATAGATATTATTTATTTCATCAATTTTTCATCATTTATTATGTCACTAACAACTATAGAGGATAATAGCAAAGTAAAGAAACAACATTTCGATTTTGGGACGCTTTACATTAACTTCAGGATGGTTCAAATTGTTTTTCAGGACAGTAGTGAAAAAAGTTAGTCTGGAGCCCCGACACCCAGGGTATCATTAGTTCCTGTTTTATAAGCAACAGCACAAATTTAATTAAAGCACATTATTGGAACAGATTTTTTTGTAAATATTTTTCCAATAACACAGGAAACTTACTCATGCTCTCAATGTCCAGAGAGTCAACAACAGATTTTTTTATCTCGTCGCTGGCAATGGCTCTCTCAAAGGCCTTCTGTTTTACAATCTTGTTACATTCCTGATACTTCATCCTTGCATCCTTGTCATTTGGTCGAACCTTCACTACCTATCATCAAAACAGGGAAATTATATGAATTAACCACACGAAGGTTAATCATCAACTGACATTAAGGCAGACACAAGGAAATGGATTCAGTGTAGCTGCAAAGAACAGGATGGAAATGGTAATAAAAGTATATTACAGTTTTATTGCTTAATTATACAAACCATGTATTCAGGATGGAAAATATTGCGTTCCGTCTGGTACTATAAATGGAGTCAGTGTTATGCTTATACATTTCAGAGATCTAAAAATATATATAAACCTAGCTCTAACCTCTCATATCTTCATAAGGATTAACTCATTTTCGGTTGTCATGGTGCTTAGTCTGTTTGTGCAACAAATTGCAATGACTATTGCTGAGCTTCAGAGGTCTTTGTTGCCACAGCCCTGGTATATATATACTGCTTATGAGAACAGCACGAACAACAATAGACTCCAAATTAGCTGTGGTATGAGTGCCTTCACACTGGATCTAATTGGCATCATGACTGGATTAAAGGATGATCCCTATTTCAGGCTGTTAAGGCAACAGTAAGAGCCTAACTCGTGGCGACAGATCAACGGATGGAACGTGAGAGCTCTTCGTTTGAGAGATCAGGGGGAAAACATTTAGATACACTGTACATAGTCTCTTATATGTTCCAGGTTCAGACTACATGGAAGGTGAAAAGTGTACTAATAGCCAAAGATGCTATATTTCTTACCGTTTCATAGTCCTTAAGCGCAGCCTTAAACTTGCCCAGTGCCATGTTGGAGGTGGCACGGCGGTAATATCCCTTGATGTAATTTTTGTCTATCTCCAGGGCCTTCGTCGCATCAGCCAGGGCATAGCCATAGCACTCTGTGCGTAGGTATGCCAGACTTCGGTTGCTGTAGTAGATGGCATTGGATGGATTGAGGTCCAAGGCCTCTGTGTAATACTTGATTGCATTTTCATAGTCTTTCTCTGAAAAATAAAAATTACATATTCACTGCAAAACACTGAGTTTGTGTCCAGGTTTGTTATTACTGTTCTACTGGTGCGGGGGAAAATGCCCAAAACAGTCAGTGCAGTCAGTCAAGAGATAATTATCCCCTGACAATTCTCACAATCAATTATTTGTTAAAGTCGAGTGTCAATTAATACACCAAATATTTTATGATAACCACTTCTCAGTTTAATCCATTGTATTCATAATATTTTTTATTGATCCAAACTTAAGTTATACATTAAAAGCCCATAATGAAAACAATGTGTTCTTGCAGCCCTACATAAAATATGTTAAAAACATCAGCACAGGACGATTCTGCACTTCAGAAGTTATAAGATACTGTGAAAAACTTCTGCCCAAAAGCCATATAGGCTCTTCTGTGTGACCTGCTGTGTGTAATGCAAAAACATGCAATGACACAAATGCTAAGTGACTTAAATCACCGCTATGACACATGCTATATTTATTCTCACTTAGAATGGAAGACAACTCTCTGGCAAGATTTATTCAAATTATAGCATTTTAAATTGCCTACAAAACACAGAACGTAATTTCAGAGAGTCCATTAGTAAATTCACACAGCAGATACTGAACTACACTTATCCAACTCAGGGCTTGAAATGCATTTCCAATACTTGTTTCTATTTTTGTCACAATAACTTGTAAATCAGTTACAAATAAAACACTGTTCAAAAACATATCACATGCTGCCTTTAACAGTAGCCAACAAACTGTATAGTGTTTCAGAATTTATGTCATATTTACCAATAAGAAAGCAAAGACTAATTGCCACAGTTAGCTAGTATGACATGATAATCTCTCCAACATGATGAAGTAATGAGTTCGACAGTTATGACTAAATATCTGCACTCCTGTTATTTCATGCAGCAAGTTACACCTCAGACAACAGAAAACCTTGTACATCTTACAACATCACTCTGACTCATCACGGGCCTCTAGAGAAACTTCAACCTGACACGAAGCACGTTAAATACTCTATAGCGTAACATTAGTACATTTATTTAGTATTTTCTTTTAAGATGAACTGGCAGCTTAACTGCATTTTGAAACACACACAACAAACAGAGATTAAGTTACAGTGTGGAACAAAAGCAGAGAACTTGACTTTCGTTTTTGTGCTTAAATTCCTGAATCTAAACCTTCTGAAATTATCTACAATCTAGTTCGAAGTGGACCTAACGTTATCTACATTAGTTCAAATGTAACCGTATTGGGCTTAAAAGCAAAACTACAATTAACCTTTTGGGTCGAACCGAGTTTCTGCTGCTCACACGCGCCCGCGGCTAACAGAACATTCTAGGAGTTACCGGAACCTTCAAACTACTGAATACACACGCGCGCTTACACACACACACACACACACGTGAACACACCCGAGGGCCATGCGTTTAAAACTCAGATAAAAGGACAAAATCTGCGGAAGTTAGAGGTGCAGATGACACGCATGGCGGCATGGGTTAACTTCGATGCTGTTGCTGCTGACAGTGGCTGCTAGCTAGCGTTAGCCGAACCAGCTAGCTGCTGTTCCAGTTCAGAGCAGCCTAATCCAATGAATGGGGTTTACAGTCCGCACGCTCTCTCGGCAATGTTAGCTTAGCTTCACATTAGCCGCCGGCTCCGATTGGAGCGTGTAGTAACACCATTAATTCACTACTGTAATTAGTGGTCACACATTCGTCTGCTATAAAGTGCTTATAAAAAAACCACCGACTTGACAGATCTGTCAAATTACCTTTGAAGTAATTATTCGCCTTCTCCTTCAGTAGCTCTGCATCATTACCTCCCTCCGCCATCTTCTTCTCACTGCCGTATTCCAACACGTGCGCCATTGACTGGACCGTCGCAAAGGTCGCAAAAATCTTTTTTGTTTGAATTGTTCAGAGTAATTTTTGAAGGTAACTTTAAAGCAGGTTAAAGAATTGTCATTTAATATGTTGCATTGTTATTATTATTATTATGGACTTGACCTATTCTTTTGCACTTTTTGTCAAGATATCTGTAAAGTTACATATCTCCTGATCAGAATCAGAATCAGCTTTATATTTTGCCAGGTATGTGTAAACATACGAGGAATTTGACCCTGGATTGTACATTGCTCACGATGTGCTTACTTATACAATAATAAAATCAAACACAGGGTACAGAGAACGCATACACACTATAAACAAAAGCAATATAGACAGATTGAGATGCAGGTGCAATGAGCAGAGTGCAAAGGATGCAGGAGTGAATTATTATTACCATTATTATTATTATGTAGCCTACTTGTCGGAAGTAGATGTGATATACAGGTACACATATACATTCATGTACACATGTACACAGTACCCTGGAGCTTAGTGCAAAGAATGCTGGAATAAAGTATGCGCAGGTATTATGTTGAGGTAGGTGGATATGATATGTACAATATACAATATCAATAGTATGAACATCTGTGAAATAGAGAATGATGAATAACTAATAAGTGGTAACCAGTAAACTTATGGCTGATTAGAGAGTTACTGGGTTATTGCACGAGAATTGTTCCTGACACTGTGGGTCAGGAATCATGTTCATCAGAGTGATGGCTTGTGGGACACTGTTCTTGAGTCTGTATTGATTCTGAATTCTCCCTTACCTATAACGATGTAGATCTATTGTTCGGTTTTTTACTTACCCTTCTGCCAAGGGAAATCATCTCTGTATCATCAAGTTGATTTTATTGCTTGCAAAATCATATACTCATAAACCTAAGTTCTCCAATCACAAACCTTCTTTTGACATTTTTGAAAACAAAATCAAACAGTAGTCGACATTACAACAATCTTGAACCTTAAAACCTATCAAGATCTATTTACCTTGTTTAACATTGTTCAGCTGTGATTTGTGGTCTTTTTTTGTCAGCCTTATGCTTCATTGTCTGCTTTTGTTTGTTGAATATGTTTATCACTCTGTTCGTCAAAAAAGGCTTAATGTAGCAGGCCTCCCCAGGGGGGCTCCAAACAGTTTCAGTGAACTGAAGTGAAAAACTATTACATTTGTTATTACATGATTTTGAGGAGGAGATCATATCGATTATTTATTCAAAAGATGGATAATAGAGAGATATAACTATTTGAGGATTCTAAGAGTTTGACACTAATAAATAGGCTACCTTACGACAGACCTTTTTAATGCATTTATATGATGTAGTATAACTATCTCATACTGCAATACAAGGCTATGTTATCTCAATTGTTGAGTGTCTGTGGGATCAAATAACATAATGATGATCCTATAGGCATCCAGAAGTTGAGCAAAGCTAAGGAAATAAACCAGTGGGCCCTTTTTCCCAAGCTTTGTCTGAGGGGAGGAACCCAATCTCAGCCTTAGAAAACTCTGTTTAAAGGATACACATCTCACTGCTGAAGATTACGTCTAATTGTATGGAAAACAAAAAGAAAACTGTAATTGTAGTTTATTATTTTAGTGGTAAGTGTTGAAAAATGTATTAGCTATTTAACAATTGGGCTACACCATATTCCAAATAAGTGATAAAACCAAAGACACTTTAATACAGAGACAAAAAAAGCTTTAAGGCAGCAGGGTCTTTCTCAATTAATAAGCCAAATGCACTTCAGGTAAGCTGTAGTCTCCTGTGTTTTATTCATGCCTGCATGTGTTGAAGTTTGTGTGTGGGGAGGGTTTTCCATACTGACTGGATACTATAGGTATCATTTATGCTGGGAACATGTCCCTACCAGTTTCTGAAATGTCTCACTTTGTCTCCATCACTTTTTGAAACCATTTGTTAAAAATGTTCTGTTTAACAAGAAATGTTAAATAACAAATGAAAATGCTTCGAGAAAGGTTTATTTGCACAATAAGAAAACACACAATGCAATTTAAATATAGAAGAAACAAATGTGCGTTGTCCAAAAAAGTAATTTAAGCTAATAACACACTTTTATCCAAAGTGACTTACAATTACTATACATGTCAGAGGTCACACGCCTCTGGAGCAACTAGGGGTTAAGTGTCTTGCTCAGGGACACATTGGTAGATGGGTC
>JAPMOB010207960.1:0-11844 GCA_029875015.1 Lepomis gibbosus
ATCAAAGCATGTTCTGACTGCTAAATAGGCTGTATAAAGTCCGTGTTGCTCAAATATAAACACCCAAATTAATGTTTCAATTGTTGTTTCTGTTACAGTGGGTCATAATATATCATGTATCTTAGATTGTCAGTGTGTTTTGTGCTGTTAGGAAATGATTTCTGCGCATTTCGGCTCTAACTCAAAACTTGGGTACATGTACACCACCTCCTGAGCTGGCGTAGGATTTGAGCGTGCCGTACGCCAACGTCCATATTGATAAATCTCAAAATCACCGTGGTTTTGGGCGTACGCCAGGTGTACGCTGGAAATTTGGTGTACGTACTTTTGATAAATGAGGGCCATTATGTGCGGACAGACATATATAGACATACAGTACATACTAGGGGTGAGACAAGACACTTAGCTCACAAGATGAGACAACAGAGGATAGTGGGTTCACAGATCGAGACGAGATGATATTTTAACACTTTTTTTGTAATTAACATTTTATTGATTTGAAGGTGGTGTGTATGGGGGGGTACAGACATATCATGGGACATCTATTACAGCAGCGGTATAATAAAAACACATTACATCATAAGAGGATTACAACTATATTACAGTGAAATATTTGGCCAGGTTTACAATAATCATTTAGCTATTGACTCTTCAAAAAAATAAGATTAGATGAAAAGTTTTTCCAGGCTTCTACTGTTGCTGGTGGAGTCTTGTTGAGTCATGCAATAGTATGTTCCAGACTGACAATGTTAATGAGGTTGTGGACCCAGAATGATTTCATACATAAATCAGGGGGAAACCAGTGCCAAAACATTGTTTTCTTTGCAGTAAAAAAATATCATGTTATACTGAATTTTCTTTGTAACATCAGAGCCATCATTAAGGAGGCAAAAAGCAGGATTAGGAACATAAGCAATATCAAGTATATCTGATAGAGCAGAGTTTACATGGTACCAAAACTAAGAGATAACAGGACAGTTCAAGAATAAATGTAGAAATGTTCCAGGTGCAGTACTGTGGCATATGTGACAGTTATATATAGCCTGTAATGTCATCCAAAATCTCTTACAGGGTGTAGTGTATGTGAATGGTTTTAAAGTGAATTAATCGGTGTGCCAGATTCTTAGAGGTCATGCTCAGATTGGACCACGCTCTGTTCCAATCTAGAGTTATATTAAAACTTCCCAGCTCCCTATTTCAAAAACATTTTGCTTTGAATTCTATTGGGTTTTTTTATATATCCCATATAACCCAACGTAACATGGGATGTGAGGTGAGGGGAGAATTCCATAATGGAGGGTTCTGACAGTTCACATTTAAGTGGGCTTCCCATCAAACATTCAGCTTGCCTGCACACCTGTATAGAGTTTGCAATGTTGAGCCCAAACTTATTAAATATTTTAGTATTTTTACTAGAGAACAGAATACTTTGCAGTGTGTGGTATTACTTAAGTACTTTTCCATGCAGTTGTAGACCCTGGGTCAACCCACAAGCTGAGCTGCCTGATTCGAAATGACCAAAAAATAGAGGTAAAAGTTTGGTACAGCCAGACCGAGAAATCTTCAATGCTGAATTATAAATTCCTGGACTAATAGCGCCTGTATTCTCACATGTTCATTCTATTACAAGAATTTTTGCATAATTTAATGAGAATTCATAACTGATTTCAAAAGTATACCTGTCCTATACTATGCTGTGCATTACATTATTGCGCCGCTGGTAGCCTATCCAGTTCAGACCGGTTTGGCAGAAATCCCACCACAAATCCACCTACATTAACTTCAACACATCTAGTAAAGTGCTCCTCACTTGTAAAATGTTTATCAGTCCCACCAGGATTTTGCGATGTCGCGATGGCAACTATTAACACAGATTCAACAAATCCCTGTGAGTTCAGCACAACTTGGAATTTTCACCAATCAACACAACTTTTTTAGCAAATTTAACCCATCATCCTTGTTTTCCGTAAAACGTGGTCATACATCAACTTGTCACTTCCTTGTTTACAAGATGCAGCAGGCCTACAATTTCTTTCATCGCAAAATCAGGCATTTGATTACTAACATGGCAACTCAATCAGCTGGTCGGAGTTGATTTGCTTCATTATACATTTGTTTTTTGCTGCATGAGAAAATTGTGGTGTGTGGTGTCAGAGCATGTGAAAAGTGGCAATTGAGTGACTCTCACAAGACAGCTTTTAACCTGACGAGAAATCTTGTTGTGTTTTAATCTCCTCACGAGATCTCGTCAAACCTCACACACCTACTATACACACAAATCAATTTTTCAGTTGTAGTCATAGTGTAGCAGCCCCGTGAATTCTGAGATTCATTCGGAGACTTTTGACCTGTGTGACTCCATGACTTTGTGCCACACACTATATCACTTTTGACCTTCCTTGGGTTTGTGGTGATGACAAATACATCTGACTCTGAACCCACACATAGACACATACATATTTTGCAAACCTCCCAATCATGTGTTGGTACTTTAAATATTCCTTATCATGGAATGGAAAGAGTGCAGCACAGGAGCTGTAAGCAATTAAAAATCACAGTTTATTTTTCTTGTTGAAAACTCCTAGCATTTACTTTTTGCTAAAGTGTCTGTCTGTCTCTATAAAATTTTTGTGTTGTATATGTAAGGACTACATCAATGTGTCATTGTTCTCCCCCCAACAGGTAAAATAGGGATCTACATGATATCTGTATATCAATTTATGATATGCACAAGAATAACTTTAGTGATAGCCGACACAACTACTCATCCCCCACCACACTCCACCGGTTCCTTTCAAGGCTCTCTCAAATTGGGTGTTCAGGCTGAAAAACAGCGTGTTAAAAATAAGTGAGAGGTTGCTTTGATGGGGGCTTGTTGCTTTAGGTACCGGTGTAACTATGAAATACAATTATGGACAGCTGGTTTGACTCATAGATTCACATGTTTGAAGGCTTATGAGATACCAAAACACAACACCATGATTTATAGTACTATGAGGAGGGATTTTACTCTCAAAAGTTCCCATCAACCATCATTTTATACGTCGTCTAGAGTAGACAATTAAACAGCAAAATTACCATATTTTACCGTGCATAGTAATGTACCATTGTGTTGTGATGAGAAAAGTTTAGTCTTCTGCATTGAATTGCAATCAAAAGAAGGACCTAAAGAACTAAAATATATAAACACAGAAAAAAACAAGTGAAACAAAAGCCAGTGTTTCACTAGTCGCACACCGGTTGCTTTAGAAGCTCCATTTCGCCTCCCTTAATGTCATGCTGTGTGTAAGAGAGTCCTACTGGGCTGTGATCACTTCCATCCTCTTGTCTCCGCAATTAGGCAAAGCTCACTCTCCCCTCTTTATTTATATATATTTCACACAACTCTTGATGTATAATTCCTTTAATTACAGAGCGAGAGGGAGTGAGACGTGCGCGGATCAAGTCTCGGCAGCAGCTGTTAATCACAGGAGACGGAGACAGAAAGAGCGAGCAAGGGAGAAAGAATGGGTGAGAGAGGCAGTGAAAGAGATGACAGAAAAAGAGCAGGATGGGAGAGAATTATTTAAAACAATGGCAAAGAAAGAGAAAGAATGATCGCATGGTATGTGCGCAGTCAGATGAACATACAATCTTCCTTTCTTCAATATAGTGAAGCTGTATAAAGTATCTCATAATGAGGCCATGGTGATTAATTAATAATATAATCTGATTGACTGGCTCAAGAAGGCCTTCTAGTTTCACACAAACACAAATTTATCTAATGTCTCCACTCCGTAAAACAAATATTCATAGGTTGGATTTAGTTTGGCAAATCCTCATTTCCCCGAATTCCCAAAATGTATATTTAATTTATGCAGCTATTGACTGTGTAAAATAAACAGCAACTTTTTCCTTTTCTCTTTGTAAAAAGAAAAACCTTTTTTTAATTTTCATATCCACATCAAGTTTGTGAAGCCTTTTTTGTTTGTACTCTGTAGCAGTTTGTTGACTGCACTGTGTTTGTAGAAACAGAAAAATTGTTCTCCTGAACTCAGCAAGAGGCAAGCAGTAATATATATTCTGTTTTCTGTAAGGTGTATCCATACTAGCCAATTTTGTGACAAAGGCGCATAAGTCACACAACAACAGTTGCAACAGTAGGTAGAAATAAGTTTCTCAAAGAGACAATGTAGGGAGAAGAAGCAATAAGTGAGCACAGGTCACGAAGATAAGGAGAGAACAGTCTTGTGGATTTCAATATCACACACACACATACACACACATTGGGTAGTACACACTTGGATGTTTGGCTGTGGATATGAAAACAGATAGAAAAAGAAGATTATGGGAACAAGTATAAAAAAAATAAAGGCAAAAAATAAGGCTGACTTGCCTTCATTTTCCATCAGAGAGCCTGAAATTGTAATTCTCATTAATGTGATGAAATCTTGTTTTCATACATTAAGTCGCTTTCTACCATTTATTACTGTGCAATATGGAAGATATCTTCTAAATCTTTGCTTCCTAATCTGCTTGAACAAAGTCAGTGAAAACATTTAAAAAGTTAATTGCATTATTGTAGTCCAAACGAGAGACTGAAAATTTCATGGCACACAACTTCTATGTAGTTAAAATTTTTAGTTTGTTCTGTTTAATCAAAACATGGATAATGAATGTCTCAATGACAGTCTAATATTTATGTAATATACCTATGGGGCATATAGATTTTTATAGCTACCATACGCATCACACCCACCTGGGACATTCTTTCCCAAAACACACCCTTTCATCATTTCTTTTCATCTAGAATTGACAAATACTGGCTATAAATACAGCAGGCTCAGTTATGATGATGTTCTAAAACTTAAATCCGGGGCTCCACAAATAATGTAAAAGCAGGTTTAGGAAGTAAATTAATATTACAAACACACTCATCCACAAACTACTATATTTACTGTACTTGCAAGAAAGTGTTTATTTTTGGTCCTTTGGAGTCATTAACACGCTTACTCATATGCACAAGTACACATAAGAGATCACTTTATTTCCCTAACTGCTTCAAGCTTCATATACTACACAGAAACAAAAAAGGCATTATGTTTTTCTCCCTTACGCTTTATTTTAGATAAAGATTTTTAAGATTAAAATCCAGTCTCTCTATTAAATAAATGCAGTCATTTGTGTTGAATGCTCCCTGCAGAGTTCATTAAAACCTTATTTAATTAAAAGTTACAAAGTTATTCATGACTATTTTAAAATTCAGACTTCACTAGTTAGATGGTGTGAAAATACTTTAAACTCACTTTACTTTTATTAATTTAGGCCAGCCATTAACTCCAAGTGATTTAGAACCACAGGTAGCCAAAGTGCATAAAACCTGAAAAGAGAACATAGTAATGGATTAAAAAGTGGATTTTCATAGCAACGTTACATTTTTGTATTCCAGTCCCACATACTGTTTCTCTGAAAATATGACTACATTCTTCTGACTACTAACTACAAAAAGCAATTAAACATATACTTAATAGTACTATCAGTATCAGAACTCCCATGTACCAACAAAAATACTATTTCTGTCACACAAGCAGTACATTTAAAGTACAGAAAAAATGATGATTTGACTTATTTATAGTTTTGGCATTGGAGTGTTTTTCTGTTGCCATACTATTATCATTAGTATTATGCAGTGTTTGACAACTCTTAAGTGCAAGACCCCAAACAGATCATACTTGTAAATCATTAATTCTTGCATTCAAAACAACTGATTTTGCTTTCAACTGGTTTGTAAACTTTCATCACCACATGCGTTATGATTTAACTTTTTGGTGACATTTGTGAAATAATTTAAACATAACATGCAATTCTTGCAGTTAAGTGTTACCGCCTGGCTCAAGGCTGGCAACAAAAAGGAGGCCTCACAGAAACAAAAGTGGTTTATTTAACTCAAACTAACAAACAACTTAACTAAGTTGATGACGTGGGTAGATGGGCAGGTAGACGCATTGGACCCTCCCAGCTCTACCTACAAGCCACACCCAGAATCTGCAAAACAGAGAAGACATACAAGTAGGCAGACTGGGGAAGTCGTCACATAAGCCATTGTAATAATCATTTAGTCCACGAAAAAAACAATGTAAGACGTGTTTCAAAATGACTTTTTGAAATGTTAAAGGTAATCTGTTACAGTTCGTTGCACTGTTTTTATATTAGCAAAAAATCAAACTGTGCCCATTACCCATCACAGTCGCCACAAAATAATTTCTTTTCCATAATCAAAATTGTGATCAATGAAGACATCTTTTACAATCATTGATGCAAGAAACAAATATATAAAACATAAAGGTTTTGTGATATAGGCCTGTCCACAAGCTATCCGAGTGATTCCACTCTCTGTTTATTCCGCTCCATGTTGGAAGGAATTGCTTGTGTTCACACTCCGTTTTATAGGGTTACCAATAGAGTTTACCACCATGGGAAATCATTTAACAATGTAATTATGGACGGTAGTCATGTAGTGTAGTTTACAGTATTGTACTGTACATACTTTAATGAGTGCAGTCGTCCTGTTTATGTAGCTGTGTTTGTTAGAGCATTAAGATGCCAACACTAAGGTTGTGGGTTTGAATCCCACAGAATTCACATGAAAATCTCACACCTTAAGGTCGTGAGTCTGAAGTTTCGAAACATATCAGGCAAAATAAACAACACATATATGACATACAGACCTGTCCAGGGTGTACCCCTCCTTTTGCCTGATGTCAGCTGGGATTAGCTCCAGCCCCCCGCGACCCTGTATGCAGGATAAGCGGTTGACGATGGATTGATAGATGACATACATGTATATTGAGCAAATGTTTCAGTGATGATCAATTTAGAGCATAGTGGTAGTAAAATGTATTTAACAATAGAGAGGAAAATCTTATCAAAAGTTATGCATGTACTTTGTCAAAACAAAATATATTTCAATGTGAAATATGTCTTTCTAGATGTACTCAGTCAACATCAGATATATGATCTGCTGTGTTTTCGAACAAAGACCGGTAAAATATTACCGCATACTTGTGTGAATAGTAAGGCAGCGGCAGAAAAAAACACTCTAAACTGGCATGATGAAAAGCATTATGACTTAAAGTGTTTATAACCTTATAAACTGTAAAAACTGTATATTTAGGAGCTCACAGTATGGCTATGGAGAGATATACCATATGTGAACAGTATTTCCTTTAAAAATGAGTTACACTATGAAAGTATTTTTGCATGTCAGTGCAAATAGTGTAAATACGGCTTATATCCTAAGCAATGGCATTATGACACATTTCTTTTGTTCTTGCATTACTGCAATATAAAAAGGTATACTTTATCTGCTGTAAAAACATCTATCAATTTCCTCTTGCCTTGTCTGTGTTCACCCCATTTATATTTTTTAACGTAACAGTAACAAGATTCAACAACATCGCTTTGTGTCTTAATTTTTTCCAAGAAGTACTCTTAATTTCAGGTCTGAGTTATACTTAAATGTCTTTAAATTCTTGTTTTTTTACAGTTTAAAGCTTCAAATATTATAAGTTTATATATAATCCATTACTCTCCTTACAGTAATATCATTGAATTGTGTTACAGTTCTTTTTGCCATGAGGTTAAATGGCCTCCTACTCAAACTTAACTCTCTCTCTCTTGCTGTAATTGGATCTAGCTGAGCTAACATGAAGTGCTAAATGAGTTAGCAGCAATTAGAGACAAGGAACACTCAAAGCGAGGGCAGAGGTTATGTATGTGTGTTTTAATGTCTGTGTAAGTATGGACTGTGCGTTTGGAGATGACCATGTTTTTTTTTTCTTGAGAAATCAGCATATTTATACACTTTACTTGTGTACATTACTGTATTATTTGCATGTATATGTGTGTGTGTGTGTGTGTGTGTGTGTGCGTGCGTGTGCATGTGTGTGTGTGTGTGCGTGTGGCACATGGCAGCCAGTAACACAGTTAGGGGCTATTACCGTTGCAGAAGAGTGAGTGTGATGGAGCAGAGGTGAGGACAGCGACACAAAGAGAAAACTCAATAACCGCTAATGGATGGGAGTGAGGAGAGGAGGAAGAGAGGGAGATAAAATAGAAGGGGAGGGAGGAAGGATGGAAGGAGGGAGTGGTGAAGATGTAGCAAATGGGAGGGAGGCAGATAAAACAGTGGAATGGGAGGGAGGAAGGAGGCACATGCACAGGAGAGCGTGAGAAAAGAAGAAGGGAATTGGATAGAAAGGGGGAAAATGGAGGGTGGTAGATGAAGCTCAAGATGGAGGGAGGAGAATAAATATAAGAAAGATGGAGCCAAAATGAGGAGAAGGGCAGGGCAAAATGTAGATAAGTGTTAACCTTTTGTTGTTTTGTTTTTGTGTTTTTCTTTAAGCTTTTCTGTGAAAGAGATTCTCTCCCTTTCTGAGTTTCTTTCATAAACTGAATATTAAAAACAAAGTTAGGAGCTAAACGAAATGCAAAATATTGAGCACAGACCTACAGAATCGATAAAAGTAGTGGGGTAAGAAGAGAAGGCAAAAACTAATAATGAAGGAAAAGGAAAAATTACAAATAAAGGGGCCTGGGAGAATCTTAAGTAAGGGAAGAAAGCACATTGAGACATTTGTTTTGGGAGTAAGGGAGCTATACCTGGAGGGATCAAAGAAATAAAAAGAAAGGAGAGAGAGACCGATGCAAGGCAAAGTAGCTGTTTGTGACTAAACACAGAAGGGATAGAGAGATGAACATTGGCTCAGGGAGGATGGGAGTTAGGGAACAAAAAGGTGGGGGCCAGTGGTTGCTGTTACAAAACTTGAGAGGTTAGGAAGCAAGGACGAAAGTGAAAAAAAATCATGAAGGGGGACTTTCAGTATGTGAGGAGATTGCACAGTGTTGTAGAAATGAGGACTGACAAGAAAAAAATAAGTTGTAAAGTTACAATCAAAAACGAGACTGCAGTATTGTTTTAACTGCGGGGGTGTGCTTGACTTATCTCATCAAACACTCAATCAGCCTGAAACGTAGACACAGCACTTCAAGATACGATAAATCAAACTCCCCTCATTTAAATCAAACCTCTTCATTCACATTTCCTACCCAAATCTAACAATGTATTTATCCAGCAATAGTGGTTGCAGTGTTAGTGATGTTTGATGGGGAAATGATTTTGTTATGATTAAATGAAGATTGTTTTCAGGTGATACTGCTACCAAACATGTACTGAATATCCCAGTACAAAACCCTTACGTTTCAAGCAAAACATAGTCAGGGATCAAAGCGATAAATCCTCTTCATTGCAACAGCAGATGTAAAACATACATTGTGTAGGTAAAGATAAAAGAGGTAGCCCCTGTTCCCCCATTATTTACTTGGTATAATAGAGCTGCTGACATGGGATTGCTATTTACAGTACCTTGATATGATGTGATCTGATGTGACATGTCATTGTCACCGCTCGCTATTTACTGACAGCGTCTGTTGGCTCATAGCCCAAACACGTCGCTCTATTTATGGAAGATCTGCAATGGTCAGCGGTGACCCTCTGGATGTTTGTGGGTATGTGTCTGTGAATGGGGTGGTGTGTGTGTGTGTGTGTGTGTGTGTGTGTGTGTGTGTGTGTGTGAGAGTGTGTTTGTGTTTTGTGTCCAAGGCTATGTCGCAGGTGGAGACTGTGTGTGTGTGTGTGTGTGTGTGTGTGTGTGTGTGTGTGTGTGTGTATGAATGTGCCTGACATTCTGATGTGATAGTATAGGGCTGATGCAATGCATTCCCATGTGTCACTCTAAAGGACAGTGACATGTCATTGTGTGTGTGTGTGTGTGTGTGTGTGTGTGTGTGTGTGTGTTTGCTTAAAAAACACAGGGAGGGTTATTATGCAGTGATTACTCTTGTTGTCAGTTGGACACTAGTGTTTGTCCTTTCGGTGCACATGTGAGAGAGAGAAACAGAGCGCTTGTATTCTCTTCTTGTAACCATTGTCTGCATTGTTCTGTGTGTGGGATATATGTGGTTTATGTATGACTCTACAGACGGGACACCTGCTTTAGATGGAAATTGAAGCACTGGCAAGCTATGTGTGTGTGTCCATGTGTGGTAGGTCTTGACCACAGGATTATATTCAGACAGGGGATCCCATACTCAAGTAAAACATCAACAATACCCCTTTTACCATTTACTAGGGATTTCTATTGTGTAAACTAGAAGCAGACATTTTTCTTTGGCTTTTACTTGGAATAGTTCTCTGCTCTACTGTATTTAAAGCTGTGGCAATTGTCCAACATTCTGAATTGTGTGCTCAATTATCAGTACAACTCTTGCTGGGCAACACATAACTGTTCTGCTTGCCTGGTAAACACACACTAATATCAACTTGCATACATAATACACTTCTTCTCTAGACACATTTTTTCCAATAGGTTACTTATATTACAGCAAAGGTATAGGACTAATTTTGAAACTATATTTCAGATTATTACAGAGTCACGGTCAGTCACCAAAACTCTGGGAACAATAGCCAGATACAGAGTGGCTAGAAGACAGAAGAAGATAAAAGAATAATCTATAGTAATAGTTGTGACTACAGTAAGCAGACTAATAGGCATTATAGACAATAATTAGTGGGTGGTCCATTAAGTGAACTAAATGTACCAAACATTAAAATGGTTTGACTCAGCAATGGTATATTCTGATTGATAGAATTTTTGAAAATTAATAAAAGATGCCATTGAAAAAATAAAAGTAAAGTATAAATGAAATACAACCATTGGTATGCTTTTCATTTAATTTAATTCATGTATTTGTGTGTGTTTGTGTAAGAATTCAGTAAGCTTGAAAGTGATAAAGAAACCGTAAACGAGAGAGAGAGAGAGTGTTTTGGAATACTTCAGCACTTTGGACAGAGACAGAAAAAGACTGGTTTAGAAAGTTTCAGCACCTTGGAAAGAGGCTGAAGCATTTTATACAACTGCGGCTTCTGCTTGCACCACTTGTTATTCTGTGACTACTTACACATAGTCCACAATAGCAACCGTTTAATATGCAGAATCATGCTAGCAACCTCTAGCAAAATTACAGCAACACAGGACTATTACAAAACATGCTGCAGATTAAGCGACAAAGATGGCTTATTTGTTAACAACAACACATAAACTTTAATAAACACATTTCATTAACACACAACTTCACAATGATGACTCTAAGAATGTGACCACATCTTGCTTTGTAAATAGTGAATATCAGTATTTATTTCGTGATAGTGCTATATGGATCTTTAGTTAATGAAACAGATACTGAAGTTAATGAGGGATACACTAGGAAATAAATGTGTTGTCCATTTTCTGTTTTCTGCCTTACTGAGGTACTTAGAAGAGGAAGTCAGATGTTTAACCTCATCATGAAAAACTGAATGACTGAAAGACAGAGAGGGGGAAAGACAGACGTTTTGTCTGTTCTAGATTAGACATAGAAAAATGGCAGAATGAGATAAAATGAGAAAGACAAAATAAAGAGTTAGTAACTGGGTGACTCAGGGAGAAAGACCAAGGGAGGGAGGACAGTGGGAGTGTGAGAGGCACAGGGTGAGTGAAAGATTTAAAGAACAAGAAAGGAAGGAAGAGAGAGAGCGAGACAGATAGAGGAGAGAGGACACACTCTATTGGCTCTCAGCACGGCCCGGGGGTAATTTCCTCTCCACATGAGAAATGCATGCTGGGATATGGAATTACCTCCAAGGGAGGGTAATGATGCATTGCCAGAACCTTGGCCCTGAGGCACAGCTGTGTGTGTGTGTGTGTGTGTGTGTGTGTGTGTGTGTGTGTGTGTGTGTGTGTGTGTGTGTGTGTGTGTGTGTGT
>JAPMOB010207962.1:0-19358 GCA_029875015.1 Lepomis gibbosus
CGTACGAGCACACACCTGGTTGCAACGTTAAAACCACACCGCTAGTGGCCGCTGGAAACTACATAATGCCCCTTTAATGAATGTGAAGTAGAGTTGCAGCTGCCCTTTTCTAGTTGCAGAACCATTGGGCTGGATGGTAAATGCAAATTAATATTGAGTGTTCAAGAAGTATCTTCTTCATGACACTTATACAGGCTGAATTTGAGCTACAATATCAACGTCTTTGATCATGCCAAAGCTGGCGGCCAGACACAGAGATCTCCTGTTTAAATACATGTGTATTAATGCCTCAGTGCATTACAGCTCAGTTTAGGTTATGAGTAAAAGTAAAAGCATGGGGACAGCTTCTTCAGGGCTGCTTGGTCCAGTTTAATCACAGACACAAAAGTTGGACAACAGAACTCTGATAGTAAATGTAATACATAAGTATCTTCTCTCAGGATCTTACAGTGTTTTATTATATTCAGAGCAGCAATTAATTTTCTGAAGAAAACAAATGTAATGCAATTTGTGACCTTTTTTGTGTGTGATTGAGTCAACTCACTGCAACATATATTCAGTATACTCTTTAAGATAGGATAAGATGTTGATGTTATGCTCACTTTTATTTCTTTCCCTCAACACTTAACACTGCAAGCATTACTGCATCATGCTGCTGCTGCTCAGTATTTAATCAGCACCACTTCAAGGCTCTGACTCTAAATTTCCTGTGGGGGAAGATTTTGATATAGTTATTCCCACTCCCCCAGTGTGCAGCCTGAAGTGTATGCTGCAGGATGTGATGATGTCAGAGCCTAAATGCTAAATATTAACTGCATATATTCACAATAAAACTTTTCGCCGTGAGTCAAATGACCAAAATTTAGTATTTAGTTCCAGTAGCTCACAGACTGTGCAAATCCTATGGGCCGATAAACACACACACACTTTCACTTTCTTTCACTCGCCCTTTCTCCCTGTTCGTCTCTCAGAGGCACTCAAAAGACCTTGAGATTATATTGCTGTTGGACAAAAACAACATGACAAGATCCCAGTGTTTTCTGCTGCGTGGAGGGGGCACATTCCATGTAAGCTTCATTACTCCTATTCAATCATCCAGAGAGTATACCGACATTTTCTACTTGGGCTAACTTGAGCAAAAGACATCATTGCTGTGGTAGAAATGTAGGGCTAAAAGCCAATTTATCTTTTCTTTAACTGACGTCATGTTTTTGTTTTTTTTACTTTATTGGTTTTTGAACATAGCTAAACACATCAAACCTAAAAACTGTTGCTTCCAGGGTCAGGAACAAAACAAGCACCACAGTGTGATATGCCCTTTAATGATAATCATAAAAATGCTACATTGACTATGTCAGACCTGGTAATGTGGCAGCTGGGCTAGTGCCAGCTTCCTCCCCTTCACCACAGTGCCAGGGAGTACACCCTAGTGGAGAATCCAACTTGATACAAAATTACAGAAAATATCCCCGGTGGAATTTAGCTGAGGCATAATTTTAGGATATTAGATAAATGGAAGCAAAAGCAATTGCATCTAAGGAAAATTAACTTGAAAGTATCAAATATTATTGAGATTCTTACATATGGTATTGACCTGATATATTATTCAGCCTGGATAACACTCCACACCCTGTCATATGACAATACTTCATGTCATGAGGGGCCTTTATGGGAAAATCATCTTCAGCATATGTTACCATCACCTGCTGGGGATTTAATTTATAACCCCATTTCTCTCTCTCTCTCTCTCTTACTTTCAGTCTCACTCATCCATTTTGACTTCAAAGAGATTCAGTGACTTGATAAGAATTTTCCATTGCTAATGCTGTTACAGGGTTACAGAAAAAATATTTTAAATCTATGTCAACATTAAAACAACAAATAGAGGCTTCCATATATACAAAAGCTATCAACAAAACTCAAACCGCTCGGAACACAGCAACATTTCAGCATGATCAGTCAGATGGAAAATGGAAAACAAGCAACTGGACTGTAATGCGTGCAGATACACACATATACAGAGTTTCACCCCTGTGTTGCATATTTTACAAGATTTGACAAACATGCACAGTGGCATTCTACGTTTTTAATACCCTGTCAGACAGACTTGCATTATGGAGTCATTTTAAACTGAAGGATGACCTGTCTACCTCCATATGTCAGGTCTTTATTTCAGTCCACTTGTGAATTGAGAGTGCTATTTGGCCCCCGCTCTTCCTGGAAAAAACAGTCTCAATGATATTGTCCCTTTTCTCGCAGCATCAGTTTGTGATCAACCGTCCATCAAGCAAAGATCATAAATATCTTGCTTTCACAGTAACTAAGCACCGTTGAGTGATTCTGTGTACATCTTTCCCTTTTTAATTTCAGCAGAGAGCAGGCCCATTAGAGAGGAACAAATTGCTCTGTGTTGTGGGAGGGCCAGTCTGAGTAAACACTGATACTGTAGTTTCCAGGGCTTTCAGACTTTAGCCACAGACAGTCTCATAGACAGTATCATAGAACATCTGGCCTCTGGTTACATCCCACTAAGGAATTTGAGTGTCTAACCTTTTAGTTTGACACTTTCTTTGATTGATGTTCATTTCCAAAATAGTACATGTCACTGACTGTAAGTCAGTGTTTTTCCTGAGCAGCAAATAAACAATTGGAGCAGAGTGTGATGGGGAGTGACCATAGACTGTATAAAGGGAGTGACTGGCTTTCTTCAGTTAGAATAAATATACTGTATGAAGACCAGTAGTGGAAGTAGTATTCAGATCCTTTACTTAGTAAAAGTGCCAATACTAATCTGTAAAAATACTTAATTACAGGTGAAAGTTATGCTAATTAATTTGTGGACAGTTTTTTAGCTTAGTCCAGTGGTTCCCATCTAGGGTCAGGACCCTTCCAAAGTATAACTAACTTAGCCTGTTAAATAAAAAGAACAATATTTCCCTATTAAGTGAAGAGGAGAAGGAGTAGGAAATAAAGTACCATAAAATGGAAATACTGAAATAAAGTTCAAGTACCTCAAAATTGTACTCAAGTAAAGTGCTGTAAATTAAATAGTACAGAAAATGTACTTAGTTACCTTCCATCACTCTGAAGAGCTGTGCAACTTAAGTTTAACCCTGATTTCCCCATTGTATTTTTCCTTAAAACTCTTTAGTAAGGTAGCCAAAGAGCTATAGCAGCAGTAAAAAAAAAAAAAACTTACTACAATAGTTCCAATACCTTACTGAAGGTGTATGTATAGGGATACAAAAACCAAAGACTGTTTTGTTTTTCCACTATTACATCAAATGGAACAGTTTCTACACAATAGTTACTCGTGAAAATATACAATAAATGTCTGAGGAATACCGCTTTGTTACTTACGTGACACATTCACTGGTGAGTCAATCAGGGTTGAAGAGGTTAAGAACAGCAACAATCTGCTCTCTTTTAGAGAACTGACTAATTAAAAGGCTTCATGCCTCTTAGGTCAACGTATAGGACACAGAGCAGCCACTCAGAGAACACTGCCACACAATCTCTGCCTTTAATTGCAAGTCAGCCTCAAAGTCAGGCTCAATTTGAAATCTATGTTGAAGCACAGAGAGAAAAAGGAACTTTTACAGCTTTTTTGTTTGTTTTTTCAGACCATCAGGTTTTAAATGATGTATTGATAATGGTTGAAAAAAAAACATAATGGAGGGCTTTCAATGTCTTTACCTTCTCAGTTTCTTAGGTTAGGTTGGATTTTCATTTGCCTCTTGTAGCAGCACTGCCAGAATTAAACTGATATTCTTCAGCTTCATTATTACAGCACTTAAATATGGTGAAGCATATGAGGATGCTAACACTTCCCTTCATACATTGACATCCTGTTACTCACAAAGGACAAACATTTTCTAATCAAATAAAGAGTAGTTATGATTTACAAAGTGATGCCACATAGACATTTGGTGAATGTGAGGGGTGATCCTAGCACACGAAGTGAGTGGACATTAGGCGAGTTTTTATAAAAGTTACCTCCTGAACCTTACTGCCACACTTATCAATATGTTTATACTGACAATGGATCACATGACTACATGTAATGAGAAAGGGGTTGCCTGTAGGGATGATGAGTAAACAGAAATTTATGTAATCCTAGCTCTAACTCTCTGCAGTACCCATCAGCTCTGCTTAGATTTTTATGTTTAGTTTTAAGGCCTCCAACTTAACTGTAAGGGTTGAGTCCCACCACTCTTATCAACCTCAGCTGCAGCAGTACCAAATGGCAGACAGATAAAGAAATCGACTTGCTGGTGAACATATCATTTAGCAGCTAAAAAGTCAGATATTTCCTTACGGAGTTAGTGGAAACAAAAGCAGAAGGAAAAGGAGAGTGAATATTGAACTTTATTTTAGGTGGACAGAAACATGTCTCAGATAATTGCTAATGTTGCTCCATGTCTGCTGGATGAGTAAATACTGTATGCAACTGTTTGCTAAGGTGTTTTCCATATCACCCTTACATGGTAATAATACTGTAAATAAATATTGTGATTACAGCATGATGTTCTGCCATCACTAAGGGGGCAAAAAATAAATTAATGCAAGTTTAAATGAACAAAACTGGCCTTTAATATGTCTTGGTTTTCCAGTTGTATACCTCTGCCATATTCAACATCACTATCATTGATTCCATTAAAGTGTAATCTAGAACCAGTTTTGAAACAGCAACACTGGGACTATGAAAACAGACTCAAAAGAGTTGTTGTTTGGCATTTTTACTACACGTTTGTCATACTCTTGCCATAAACCTACACTAGAGACACTTAAGAAGCTGTCTATCATAACTTCAAGCTTAACTCAAACAAATAGATGGTGTAGATAAATGGCTTAATGTTGTTGCTGGTGTTTGGTTGTTATACTTGTCAAGCGATGCTTAAGGAAAACCACAGTGTACACAAGCTCCAAAAACACTTGTGTATGTGTCATTCTGACACATGTAGACAGAATGAACACAGTCTTTCTCATTACCAAGCCTTCATGGAGACAAGCTGTCATGTTGAAACCCACAGGAGCCTACTGCAGATGCTGCAAACCATCAGCCTCAACTCCCAACGCTAAAGAAATAGGATGTCTGCTAGCATCAGCATTAGAGGAAAAAGAAAATATTTACAGGGAAAGCATTCAAACTGAATTTTTGATTATAAACCAACTCTTCCACAAGGTGTTAGTCCACTGGGTTCAGTTTGAGTTTACAATCTGCTGTCAGTGCTGCCAGTGGGGAGATTTAACTATCTCACTAATATGGCTGAACTCAGAGAAGATATCTTGATGTGTCAATAGCAGAACCATAAGTTTGTGACTATTCACTGCTGATGAACAAAAAAAAACAACAACATTAGTGCAACACTTATTACAGAATGACAGTGTGGGAAAGAGAGAAATCTACCACAACTTCCACTGACAACTCCTTTATTGACCAATATGATCAATATGTTATTATTATGAGCTATAGAGCTTGCCTCACTATGAATATTGATCCAGATGCCAAGATACTCTTCTTTAGCCAAGGTCAGCCAAAGAATTATAAACAAACCGCGGCAAATAATGTGCAAATGTAACAATACAGAAACAATAGCTATGTGATTAAATCAAGATAATGATCAGAAGCATGAATCACAATACATCACCCCAAAATCAACATTATTACTGTCAACTGACTAGATATTAATAATATTTAAATACTGTGTTATGCTGTGTATACATGTTGCCCATATCAGAGAGCAATTTACAAATGAAAACTTTATTCTTGTCATTGTGCAACACATAAGGCATCAAGGCTAAGAGCGAATTGAATCATTTACACCAGAACTGCTGAGAGGTAGCACTCCGTCAAAACCCCAAATATGTCTCTGCTAAGTTTGAGTCTGAAATGTTGCAATAGTTCTCATGCGTCTCAAAACACCTTTAGTGTGATCCACACTCTGCTTCTTGTTTGAGCACAGAATCACAAACAGAGCATTACCTAATGATGCTGTCAATAAATTTTAGTTAAGTCTTGTATAAGGGGTTTATAAAATACTTGTATAAAGAACTTGTTACACAATAACACTATTAAAGCTAGTTGGAAAGAAGCTCAGCAGAGGCAACATAACAATAAATAATGCCTTGCAATTTAAACTATAAGGGTTCAAGTTTTGCATTAAAAGGTACCTCCTCTGTTTGTGTATGGTACTATAAAATCTTTCACTGAGTTTCCCCAATAAGACAGGAGTTGAGCAAATTTTTACATAAAATTAAATAAATAAAAAACTTCTCTGATAGCTCCTATTCCCACTAATTAAATGAAATATTTTGATACACTACAAATAGTATTCACTGAGGCCTTTGTTAGTGTACTTCCACTAATAAATTTGTCTCTGGTGGAGAGCCACTGAACACTGCTTCTTTAGCCCCAGTGCCAAGCACGTCCTTTTCATTGCACTCTGTACACCCATTCACTCTTAGATGGACACTCATTCACCAGCTCATTCCTGGTAATGTTTTATTGCTCTCTATTTTCCAAAAATAGACTGACATTAAAGTTGGTCTGCAAAAGAAACATCATTTTGTCAATTACCTTGTTGACAAAATGTAGAGCTACCTTGAGGTCTACAAGGGCAGCAAGGCCAGAGACAAACTGAAGGCTATAAACTGCCCACAGGGCAACAGGTGTCTCAGGCATCTTAAAATCAAGCCAATTATTAGGCAACAGAAATCAAAAAAGGCAAATAGGAACGAAAGGAAAGGAAATTTACCACAAAAAACTCCACCGATTTTACAAACAAAGATCAGTTCATTCATTATGAGGTGCACTACTTAGCGTGTGAAAACAGTAATATAAAGGAAGTCTGAGAAAATAATTGTGATGACATGATCAGGGTTATGTTGGGCTCACCTCAATCTCTAACCCAAACTCCAATGAATGTATGAAGTTTAGGGATGTGGATCGATACAGTTCTAAAAGGACCCAGTTCCAAAATTTCTCAAAACCAGGAAATAAGGGCCTTATCAATACTGCTATCGACACCAGCGGGTCCTATAATGTAATGTTATGTCTTGAGCGTCAAATCTGATTTAACTTGAAACACGATGAATAAGAAACCTAATGTTTTTTAGTGATGGCACTGAAACGCTGCACAGGAATGTTTATGCACAGGACTGTTTATCATCAGACTGCAGCCTCTGCTGCTCTCTGTGTGCTCCTACATACACACACGTGAGTACACACACACATAGGGGCCAGCAGAGAGGATGCGCCGTCGCGGTGAAGACAGTGAAGTTAAATAGCTCCAAACTACTCAAGTTGATGAAAGCTACGTTCGTCACTGTAAGTTACGTACAATAAAATCTTTGTAACTAAAAAGCCAATACTTTATCAATACACCCGTGAGTAGGGTAAACATGTAGAAAGGGTTAAGTTAAACTGCTCTGTTATTTCACGCTGTTCAGAATGCATTGACTTCTATTTTGCAGAAACGGCATGTTCATTCAATTCATCCTACTGTCACAGGCAAAATCAGTGTGTGTGGGATATAAACAGCCATTAAAGTCTGACACTAAGGTGGTGGATGATTGGCGGTTCCGGTGTGAATCAAAAATAACATAACATTCATTTTTGGTTAGATTTAACTTTAAGTAATGGTAGCTAACGATGCTAGCACTGACATCTTGGTTAACCTCCTTTGTGTTGCTTAGGTCTATAGGGACTGTACAGCGTGAAATGACACACGAAAAGCTTAAAATGCATATACGTGGCACGCCGAAATGTCCAAGTGCCGTGCTATTTATACGCCATTCCATGATATCACATTGGTATTTCTGTTGGCAGCGTCAGATGCCGTGGCACCTGCCGCTTGCTGTCTCTCCTGTCCTCTCATCCTGTATGTTGTATACAAGCAGAGCTAAGGTTAACTGGCAATTAGCCAAATGTTACAAACAAGTCTGTCTGTAGCATAAACTGGTCTGTAGTCTTAAAATTTGGCATGTTGTTGTAAACTCAGCTGCTGGCTGAGACAAACCAGCCTCTCCTCCTTCTACCAGGTAATGTTATCTGCAGGCAGTGAATAACAACAGTAGAAGTAGAAGCCGAGGAAGGAGTGATACAGACTGATGTTTGCATTTTTCATTCTCTCTAAACGTCTTAGTATTGTGATGTCACATACTTAATATTTGCCCAGCTTTACTTATTGCTGCTAACCGTTAATACTGCTAAGTGTATCTGGCCAGATTGGAAGCTCGGAGCACCAGCACTCCCAACAGTGCAAAGCTACTGTACTAGAGGTGTAAATACCAACACCCCCCAGAGCGCCAAGCTCCCTGTCTAGGCAAAGCAAGCTAATAAGACTACAGTTAGTGGCTAAAGTCACTGTTGAGGGATACCCGGCCACATGTTTAGATAGTGTTTACAACCCCATTCTTCTCATTTGTGGTCTTGTAAACGGGATTATTCAAATTCACTGCCCCATATTGTTATTTTCCAAGCTACTGTAGCTGGCCTTCAAGCACAACGCCAAGAGGATGAGGCTATCCGGGCCACAAGTACTGGCTGCTGTCACGCATACCCAGACCATAGTACACATGGTCTGCAGTATGTATGAGTGCATTTATTCATATAGCATGTTGTTTTTAAACAAATACCAGCTATTAGTAGTAAATGAAGCATGCAGGGCTTTTGTGCACATGCATTGTTTACTGTATAGATTTAGCCCTAGGTCAGGAAACAGGAGCCCCACTTCTAGAAAGTTCTGCAACACATCTATTGTAATATTGTAAGTGTTCAATAACTAAGGTGTATTATGGATAATGGATAATAATTTTTCAATAACTGTCAAGAAGAATACCTTTAAAATTAGGATTAAAGACCACCATGATAAAGAAAGATATAATCTGATACCGTTGAATAAAGTGATACATAAACTGCTTTTAAAATGATTCACTATTATGAATATCTCAGTATATGTTGTAGAATTCTTTTTTTGTATTTGATAAAAAGAGAGTGGTTTAAAAGTCCAACAGTTACTGTCTATCTGAATGGAATAATAGTGGATGTTCTAAAGTATAACAATAACAATAATAAATAACAATATTGTATGAACGCAATTAACACAAATGAGGCTTTTTTATTTGTTTCCTTTAATTTATTTGAGTGTTTTTTACCTTTTCTCGCTACAAGATGCCTAATGAAGAACCCTGCTAATCTTTCTTAAAATGTTGTAGGTGCTTTGTGGTGCCTCAGGATGGTGCCAGTGTGCTTTGAAACACAGCGACCTCAGCCACTTACAGATTCTTCACAGACCCACAGTTTTACAGTCTGAGTGACAGCTCTAGTGGCATCATATAATATTAACTTAATGGTAGATGTACTGTCATAGAATGAGCATCCTGCCAGGTTTCTGATGCCATTCATATTTCTACCACTCTTATCCTTCTATTAACAGGATAATGCATGCTTAAAAAATGACTGACTACAGAGTGTCAGAATCTCAGCTTCTGTTATTACAGACGGCCACTATCTGTACACAGATATCTTGGCTTAGAGCATAAAATAATGCCTTCAGAAGTAATATGGGTGTGGATCCATTTGGTAATATGTTAGTAGCAAATTAACTATAGCTTGATGAGTTTTAATCTTTAACTCTACTGTAAATTCAGCTAAAAAACCTTCACGGTAGTTTTAAAAGTCAGTGGAGTGTTCATCTAACAAGCTGTTGGTTTGGGGAATTGTAAGGTAGCTAACTGGCAGGCATTACATTTTAATAAAGCAACTTTTCCCTTTGCTTTCCAGATAATTCATCCAAGGCCACCACTGTTTGTTATAAGCAAAATAATGTTAGCACTTTATCAATATGATACAGGCTGCATTAAAGTAATAGTTTGACATTTTTCTGCGTTCTGGCTCAAAGTTACATTAGAAGGTCGATACTCATGTCTGTAAGTTGAATATGAAGCTACAGTCAGTAGCTTGTTAGTTTAGCTTAGCACGACTGGACATGAGGGGAAACAGCTCGCCTGGCTCTGCCCAAAGCTAACAAAACCTGTCTACAACATCACGTTGCAGCGTTATCGAGGGGTTATCTGCTGGAATATTTCTTTGCCAGGCACGGTAACTTCATATAGTCTTGTTGTTGTCTGAATTTAATGCTCCCAGCAGCCCAAAAAGTAGCCTGGCACATCCAGTAGGCCCATAACAAACTGGTTATTTTAACAGTTCTGCTTTGTATGAATTAAACAAACACCAACATATAATATGTTAATTACTGAGATTTAAATGTGCTGTTAGACAATTTTTGTACTTTTGGAAAGAGCCACAGCTTTTTCCCACTGTTTCCAGTCCAGTGCTAAGCTAAGCTAAACAGCTGCCTTCCATGTACCACACAGAAATGAGATTGATATCAATCTTCCAATCTCACTCTTGGCAAGCAAGCAAATAAGCATATTTTCCAGAATGTCAAATTATTCCTTTAATGGCAACAATAACTGGTGCCAGAAAGAAATGAATTATGACTACTTGACACTAGTAAAGAAAGTCTTAGAATCACAATTTAATCAGCTGTATAGTACCCAGTATCATTGCACATGACCTAATAACCTTCAATATGGATATTATTAATTGGCTGAGATGCTACCTCACCATAATCATCCTTATCTTTATTTCACCAAAATATTTTTCTTGTGTTTAATAGTGTAACGTGGTATAGCGTTGCAGTAACTCATGAATTCAGTTGCCTCTTTTCTCCTTTATGCCTGAGTTCAAACTGCATAATTGGTAGCCCACGGTGAGTGTTTTGGAGAGCATACATAGGAGGAATATTTCCCTATGGTGACATATAGTTGATGCAGAACAAAAATGACATCTCTTCCCCTACATGGTTCAACTGCCAAGTATAAAGCACATAAAAAAAATTTCCTCTGCTGAGACAGCTCTCGCACCATAACACAAAAAGGTCTTCACAGTTTTCTCCAGTATAGACACACATATAGTATAGTATTTTAGAATAATCGATGTGTGTGTATTTATGGTCAAAAGTGAAAGCCAAAATATCTTCCAAGCACCGTATTTGTATACACAGTAGGCTATGTGCTTGCATGCTGCTAAGAGATGGGGGAGGTTGAATGGTGAATTTGAAATGGTGAGACTGTAAAAGTGGTCTGTTTTTGGAAGAAGGTGGAAGGTGGTTGTGTGTAAAGAAAGGAGCACTGAGGAATTGTTCCCTCGAGTAAGTGGATGTGACAGCTTCTCACCCAGGAGAGCACTTGTACTGAGCACACACTAGAGGCCAGCAGGGCCACCTGTCACACAGATCTGTGACTAAAGAACTCCATTAGCGAACAAGCACCCCGAGGTAACAAACACACACCCACTGATTCACACTCACAAACGCACATGCATACAAGCGCACACCCACAAACACAAACAAAATCAATATGCGAATGAATGAAAGGAGCAATAAATGTAGAGTGATTAGGTAAGAAGATGATAAATATGGTGAAGGATAAGACAGGACTAGATTGACAGTCCCTTTCAATATTAATGCACATTTTAATGATCCCATTCCCAAGATTATATTCTCCTTGTCACTAAGGTCTGCAATATCATTGCTCAAAAGAGCACATTTTCACTTTACATGATTTACAGTACACGGAGGGAATAAATGCAGATGAAACAAAATGTTCACCTTAAAATATATTGGGTGGTGCATGACCATGTTTCACTCTGTCTATACTTTACTCTGCAGATAACAATTATCAAGATGGATTTGTACTAAACTTTGTATACTGCCATGAATGCGCAGTGCATTTGAAAAGACAAGCGAGGCTCAGTGTTGAAAGAAAAATGATCTATATTTCAAATGAGCGTCAAGTGGGAGTGAAAGACACACTAAAGGCTTGACTTGGCCTTTGCACTCGCAAGCATGAAAGTTTTCGTTTGCATTTTATTGTCTAAAATAATTACCTGTCAAACACTGTTTATACATAATATAGGTTACTTAATGTGCAGAGATACCCTTCTACAATAGAATAGCCAGAGGAATTTTCCACACTGTCACTCTGTTGTGGTTAAAAAAAAATCATATTTGACATCGCCGCATCCTCTCGAAAACCACGACAAGTTGGGCTGTCAGGGCTCTTTTGCTTCGTTCTTGTCCTTGAAGCCTTTTGTCATTTTTCTACTTCTTGCTCCCACCTCTCAGAGAGAATAGTGGCTATGTTTGATTTTTAAATGGCTGCTGGAATAATATCCATGAAATCAGTGATGATCGTTGCTGTCTCTCAAGCCACTACCTCCCCATTACCTCCCTATTGCAGGCTCTCACGTGATGCTGTCTAGCTGATCCAAGGAGAGAAATTCATTGGAACAGGTGAAGCTCTGGACCATATCCCATTAGTGAGTCTGCCAAAGGCTAGTCCCTGCAGGAGTAAACCCTCGTCTTCATGCACCATAGGCACAAGCTACTGTATATAGACCCAAATTTATGTGCTAAAAACCTGCTTCTTGGGCAAGAATAGGAAGGGAATGATGAGCATATAGATCACCACTTTCATTACTTTTAATACATCTGTAAAATATAAGATATAAAACTCTTTTTCTGTGAGGAATGTACGTAGCCTGGAAACATTCAGAGAGCAGTCATTTGCAATGAAAGTCAGTGGCTGAAAATGTACTGTAGGCTTGTTGATGTGTATATTGAGGGTGCGTGTGAAGGGCGCACACATGGCTCTGACTTTGGCTTTGACTGGCTCGGCTGTTAGCCCCTGGCTCCATGACTCTTCCCACATGGCAACACATTATGGCAACACTCTCAATTCTATACATAGTACAAGGAATAATGTCAAAACAAATGAATGTAATTGTGTGCAGTGATCTGACAAACCAGTTTTCTATTTCGTTTATTATGCTACAAGAAAATGAAATGGAGCACACTTCACACGTGACAAAAAGTGGAGAAGTTCTTTTAAACAATCAGGATGGCATGTGCATATCGTGACATGTGTCCTTTATAAGACATGCCTTAGATGAGAAATTAAAGCTGATGGAAAACTTGCTTGAAGACTATTTTTTAATGTACTTCACTTATTTTTTATTGTAGACTCACTTTATTAGATACACCTGTTCAATTGCTTGTTAACACAAATAGCTAATCAGCCAATCACATGGCAATAACTTAATGCATTTAGGCATGTGGACATGGTCAAGACAACTTGCTTAAGTTCGTACTGAGTATGAGAATGGGGAAGAAAGAGCATTTAAGTGACTTTGAACATGGCATGGTTGTTCGTGCCAGATGGGCTGGTCTGAGTATTTCAGAAACTGCTGATCTACTGGGATTTTCACGCACAACCATCTCTAGAGTTTTCAGAGAATGGTCCGAAAGAGAGAAAATACCCAGTGACCGACAGTTGTGTGAACGAAAATGCCTTGTTGATGTCAGAGGTCAGAGGAGAATGGGCAGACTGGTTCGAGATAACAGAAAGTCAACAGTAACTTAAATAACCACTCGTTACAACCAAGGCATGCACAATACCATCTGTGTACGCACAACACGTTGAACCTTGAAGCAGATGGGCAACAGCAGCAGAAGACCTCACTGGGTGCCACTCCTGTCAGCTAAGAACAGGAAACTGAGGCAACAGTTCACACAGGCTCACCAAAATTGGACAACAGAAGATTGGAAAAATGTTGCCTGCTGTTGCCAAGTACTCATATGTAAGATTAGCAACTCAACACAATGAACAAATTAAATTATATTAGCTAGATGCCTGGCTAGCTGCTGTCACATCGCCATTTTCCTGAAGTGTAGATAGCAATAGGCTATGCCATTTTGAAATGATAAAGCAGCATTTGTATTTATGGCAGTGCCAGACAGAGTTAGGAGTATTTTAAGGTGGATTTTCACTCTTATCCTGTTTGGCTGTAGCATCTGGTGCCTTAACTCACTCTTTTTTGGGGTAATTTAGTAACTTGTTGAGAGATACAGACGCAGAGTGAGAATATAGCAAAAAGATCAAGGATGAAGCAAACAGACGTGTTGCCATGGCACATAATGGTTAGTAATAGAAGATCCTGTCACTTGAGGAAAACAATATCAGAGAGCTGCAGCACATTCGGTGCTGTGTCCTCCTGTTGGGTTGTGCGCATTGATGTTGTTTATTTGGGTTAGATAAGTATCCAGTTCCTCTTATGGCGGTATCATACTGGCAGGAACTGAATGCTGTTGAACTCCTGGGTCCCATGCTGAGCTGGAAAGCTGATGGAAGAAAAAGGAGTATAATTATCCTCATCAAGGGAAGAGCCTATTCTGTATTTATATTCCAAAAAGCAGTTTCGCGAAGCATGCACCAATACTCCTTATATCCCTTTTGTACAGTCTTCTTCTGCCTTTAAACTTTAAGAGCTTCTCTCACCTTGTATTCATACCGGTCCAGTTTGAGCTTTCCACCCATTTGTAGTGTATGGCTTTGTAATTTTAGCTATCATAACTACCTCAACTCACAAGTAAGGAGAATAGACTTTCCTTGAGCAACAAGCACTAATGAACTGAAAGTGTTGCATTACTCTCTAAGGAGTAGTGGTGAGTAAGGATTCAGTTCATGATTCTGAATGTAATGGGGTATGTCAGTATTATAATAAGAAAGTTCCATCTCATTTTCTTGACCTTTTGTTTGAATACTCCCTCTAAGTGTGTACTTCACAGCAAAATCAATATGTGCATCATGGTGTTCTTTGTTCTTCACACACAACAATGAGCAATGGCTACAAATACAAGTGCTTAGCATATCATGTACTACATTTCACTAATTTGTTTACATCTGCAATGACCAGGTGAAATTATAGGATTATATGGTAGTTTTCCCCAGGCTAGAAAGTGAATCAATAAAGCTTGCAAATGTTCAGCAAAAATACCAGACCCGCTTAAACCTACAAAGTTTGTCTTAAACATACACAAGCTAACTTTTCTCAGAAATGTTTTAAGGTATATAATGAGGCCCTTGTTGGTATTTTACTAATCTGAACCAGTGAAGCAAAAGCTGCCACTGAATAACATGCTAATGATCAATTTATTGTAGAAATTCGGTGTGAAATAGAAAGCATGTCTTAAGCCTGGAGGGAATGTGGGTATTTGCTTTTACTTGCTATTACTAAGATGTGTGGTTAACACATTGGTATTATCATGTTTTGCACTGTTGTGTTATAAAATATCAAGTTTTTGAAAATAGTTTGCCATCAAAGTTTACATTTACTACCAGACTGTATTAAACAAAGTAATTTGAACTAGAGTTGCTCATGACTCAGATTGCTTTGAACATGAATTTTACAGAAATTTGAAATAAAACTTTAAAAGTGCACAGCTTTGCAGTTTCAAGTTGTGTCTATGTACAGTGAATACTTGATGTAACTCCAATCCTTACTGTATTTAGGCAGATAAGTCCTTGACATTCATTTGTGTTGTATATTCCTGTGTATTTTAAATGTTTATTAAAGAATTCCGTTCAGAGGGCACCTCTGAACTAATTGTTGAACTATGGTAATGCAGCATGCCACTCCTGTTTTCCAGCGCTTTAAATATTGTGCTGACTGGGCCAAGAGAAGCGCTACAATTGCACTTCAAAACAAAGTATAGCTCTGACAGCAGCACTGGCTCCTTCTCATCCTTTCCTTAGCCTCAACATGCTGCTCTCCTGAGACTCCCCCCCTCTTCAGCCCTGACATACTGTACAATGGACAGTTTTGAAGCTGCAAAGAAGATGAGTTCCAACCTGCATCCCCAGCCCTCTTCAGACCACAACTGTCGCCGTGACTGGTCTGTTACAAAGCAGCATATGTACTCATAAAATTGGTGTTGTTGCATGTCACTACCATGTTTTCTATTTCTGTCCCCATGTGATGGATGCTTCCTCACACACCTCCCTATGCCTAGCATGAGATAGTCCTTGTTAACCTCAACCGCAAAAATGTTTTGGAAAACCAGCCTGACTTTCTGTATTATTTTTTTGTTTTGAACTGCAGTGACTTGAACATCATTAGCATGAATTTATGTACACTCACTGACATTTGGGTTGTGAAGCCCTTTCTCCAGTTTCAAACACAAATTAATGAAAATGAATCAATCTGTAGAGGTTCTGAATGAGACATTCAAGTGCTCCTCACATAGACCAAAGTAACAGGCAACAGACTGCTGTACAAACATTTTGTGTTTGCGAGGACGCAGTACCAGGAAACAGTAGCCTATATGAGCTGAGCGACAAAACAAATGTTACTAAAATCCACATTAATATTTCAAGAAACTAAAGCTGCTATGGAAAGATGTAAATAGACAGTAAATCAAGTGGCTTTGAAGCTTTAGGGCAAGTTATGACTTCATTAAGACAACACTATACTGTATGTGTCAAATGTGCTGCATGTTAAAGAAGGGGTTATTTGCATAACATAAAGATTACATTTTCAGTAATATATCATACAGAAAAGATTGCAAAACTGAATTATTTTTCTTTCCTTACACTATATATCTTCTTCTATTTGCTCGCTGTGTCTGTTCATCTGCCCAGCCATAGCCTACTCTGCACCACTTTCTTAACATGTTTTCAGTCACTGTCCACAGCAGTGTTGGTGGATCCAAAAGATCCCTCACCATTTTTGAGAAGAGTGAAATCAAAGCAATCTTTTTGGCTGCGCTTAAAGAGGCCTTTATCTGCTGTGACTGACTCATCTCTTCACAGAGTAGATGATTTAGAACACAGGAAGGAGGATATTGGAGAACAGTAACTTTTTTCCTGTTTCCAGTTATATAAAGTTTGTGCATGGTAGCAACATGCCCTCTTACATAAATGACAAAATTGGTTTATTGTCGAGTGTCCAAAAAAGACATATGAGCTCATTTTCCAAAAGGATGTTGAAAAGTACAACAACATATACGACTATTACCCAAAATGGCATACAGAGTTGGCAAGTATTGGACCATAAGTACCATACATACTTCAAAGTCACATGACGTTTAACTTAAAATGTTGTGAATGGTAGAAATGTTTATAGGTTTAGGCAACAAAACCACTTTATATTTAGAAACAGATAATGTTTTTTTGTTAAAATTAGCACGTAAGTCACATGACGCAAGTCACATACGTCATGTGACATAAGTCATCTACAAAACATTATTTACCTTAAAACATGTCACCTCGGTCTTCTTATTGAAAGTCCTGTGTTTACTTCACTCATCCAGCCACTCCACCACATCCTTATACAGACTTTGGAGCTCTTTATACTACGTCACCTGACTTCTTCTGCCACTAGAAGCCTGGGCCTAACTAATTAAAACTAACTAACTCTCTTGAATGAAGCATTCAAATTAAATTGTGCATGTTGTCCCTTACTAATGTTACTGTACCTACTTTTTAAGGAAATGCTGAAAAAAAAACAAGATAGCTTATTTAAATAAAAATAGTAAATCAATGAAAACAAGTTTGAAAGAGGTATTGATATGCATAAACAAATGGAAAAACAATATAATGAGAAACATTTTGATGCAGACTCATTAAAATGCAAACTCTACTACGAGCATGACCCAAGGCTGGAGATCTTGTGCTCTGCAGGAGGGCACACAGGTCCTGCCACAGTGGCTTCAAGTAGGGTTAGGGTTGGAAGTTGATTCAACAAATATACGCCTTCTTAACTTGCTCATACCAACAAGTCCTCAGTTCATTCTGCAATATGTTAACATAAATATTGTCCATTCAAAAAGAAGCTAATTATTTGTACGTCATTCAGTTTTTTTTCATCATTTTTTCATCTTTATGTCATTTCATCACACATCTGCAATCCAATCAAATCTGAGAACCTGTCTACTCATATACCACATATATCGACTACTGTTGAAGTGTGCTTCCTCTTTAAACACTGGCACAAGACGGCTTCTACAAAAGGACAGGATGGACAGTGTTGCATCTGAGGAGAGGAACACTGCAGGAAATCCATCCTTTGGCCATAGGTTGTTCTAGTTGCTCTTTCAGTCTCTCAAAGAAGTCAACTGACTAGCCAGAACTTAGTACATCTGTGTTTACTGGCCAAACCAACACAAACTAATTTTAGTGTTCTTATTTGCAGAGGTTAATGTTCTACAGGTTGCAATCACATAGTTTGATTGTGTCCCTTATGATACAGCACTATACAGCAAAAAAAAAAACAATACAAGTGAGATCTTCTACTCTAATATCAAACTTTAAATCAAAGGAACTATGTAGCCAAGTTATTTGCAGCCTCTGGGTTTGTTGTTCTGCCACAGTTTCATGTGACGTCTTCCTCCACATGGTGAAATAAATAAAATAATAGAGAGCATTAACAACCCAGCTTTAAAGAAGTGCAAACGCTACATTTCGACCACATGATTGATTGAATATTCCTCTAAATGCCGTGGATGTCAGTCACAATGAATCTGATGTACAGCTAGTCCGGGAGCGGCTCTACTTTTCGTCTTGCATGAAGCACAGGGGCCTCACAGTGTAGGATGGACTAGCTATGGTTATTGGAGAAGACAAGTCGTGTTCACTTGAATTTCCCCAAGCCTTTGTCAAGATGCTAGAGTATGTTCAAAAGATTCTGCTTTTTCTTTTTTCTTTTTTCCCCACAATACAGAGAATAATTAATTTAGTGCCTATTCAGGAAATCTGTTTGCCAACAACAGACTCGAAAGATGTATTCATAACAGAGATTGATGACTGTACCATGTGATGAAGAAATGTCACTTATGCCATAATCCAAATTTCCTAAAACAATAAACCCCTACCTGTCACACCCGTCATTATTATATTCATAGAATAGGGCTACTTACTGTATATGAACCAGAATACAGTGCAGACAAAGCTGCGGTAAATGTGCACCAGTGGAAACAGATGTGGAGTTCCTGTGTGTTACACCAAAGCTTTGGGACACATATGGACAGGAGAGTGCTTGAGACATAACTTCAGGAACTTGAAAATAAACTGGAAAGACCAACCAAAGTTAGTGGAACAAAGTGGAGCATGAAGTTCAACAGCAACAGTTTTTTTACTTGCATGGCAGCGTTACAGTGCGAAATAATTAGTGGTGGGCCGTTATCAGCGTTAACGTGCTGTGTTAACGTGCTGTGTTAACGTGAGACTCTTATCGGGCGATAAAAAAAATATCGCCCTTAATCTATTCTCAAAGTTGGGTTGGGAGCTGGGTCTATACTACGCAAGCTATGATGGCTTTCACCTTGATGTTTTAGCGCAGATTTATCTAGCAGAATTGCACTGTAGGGGGCAAGAACAAGTCTTCAAACCTGTGTTTATGCCTACTGTGAAATTACCACATCAAACGTGACGTGCTAACATGGATGCAGCTG
>JAPMOB010207965.1:0-11296 GCA_029875015.1 Lepomis gibbosus
GGTGGAGTCTAAGCAGTCAAGCTGAAAGAAGTTGCATGCGGCGCAGCGGCAGTGCGGGTGAATTCTGTTTTTTTTTTTTTTTTTTTTTTTTTAAACCGCGGATAAGCAAATGTTTACGATATGATAATCGTACATGCCAATATCGCGATAAATCGCCATACCGGTATTACTTACAACCCTAGTCTGCTGGATCATTTGATGGAGCAGCAGCTGTGGATGTGCATCCATATTGCCCAGTCTGCTCCACTATTCATCATTTTAATAGTCAATGTGAATCCACTGCTTTCAATCTTCCATTAGTCCAGAGTTGTAACTAAACTTCACTGTGTTGTTTTAAAATGATGTAGGAGGAGTGCCCTCACATCACGTCTGGACTGGTGGCGCAGATGTTGCATTTTGTTCTTGCAGTCCCATATGAATTCATTTACACGCACAACGCGGTCTTCTTTCCGAGTTACAGTTTATAAACACTGTGGGTTTTTTTTCTGCACTTCACTTTCATTGAGTGTTTTTCTCTTTTCGTGCCTAGAAGGATAGTCCGTCTGATCATCCTCTCATCAAGGTTTTAAACATGTCTCACATTAGCTGGCTGAAGTTGCTTCGCGCCGAGTCAGTTTTATCAGTTTTACATTTGTTTTTCTGTGCTGCTCCACTCAGGTGCCCAGTTGTATTCTAACATTAACTTAGCTGTCCTTATTAGCTAGGCTCCTTACATGCTTACTAATAACTTTTTTTAAGCTGGGTGTCTGATATTGACAGCATTGTGTCAGATTTGTGCAGCTGTGTTCATGTGGGAGAACGAGAGAGCAACAGAGAGAGGGACCGATTAAGTGAGAGAGAGAGAGGGGGATGAATGAGAGGATGTGCTGCGAATGTGCTACGGCACCCTGCAATCAGATACGATTTTAAATGCCTAGTAAAAAATAAAAAAAAATGAAAATCAATATGGTCAGTGTTGATATTGTGTCTGGCCGCCACAAATAAATGAACGTATGGAACACTGATAACGGTGTTATATACATGAGGTAGTTGGATTTGGTGTACAGTAAACACAATATGACAATAAAAGATATGAACGGTATTAACAGCACTGAAATAGAGAATGATGAATAAATACAGTATGAGTGGCTTGGTTACACATTACCACGACTGATAAGACAGTTACTTGTGATTCCTTCAGTTGTCCATTTTGAGCTTCTGTTGTTCTTGACTTCTTGAGTGGAGTACCGATTGTCTTGAGTGACCACAGTCATGTGTGAAATTAGCATGCATGACTGAGTGCAGTTACCAGACCATTGCGTGTGTGCTTACAAAAAGAACAGTGCTTTATGCAACATTGCACTTTTTTCAGAAGCAAGGCCTGAGCTGTTTTCTGCAAGCAGAACCCACAGTTCAGATCGGACCATGGACCTTGGTCTAGCTGAGGACCACTTCTCAAGGCCAATGGTAAGTAAAGCAGTATTTATTCGGTCTGCCTCAATTCAACACTAAATGGAACTGTTTCATATTGTAAAACTGAGAGTTTTTGACAAAAATCTGGTGTGGGCCAAGAATAGAGAAAGCCGTCTCTATTTTCTCTGGAGGCCGAGTCCTTCAACATCTGCTGGACAATGCTGAGGATGTTTTATGAGTCTGTTGTGGCCGGTGCTATCCTGTTTGCTGTTGCAGGTTGAGGGTAGCAAACACTAACTGGTCTGCAAGGCCAGTGCCGTTGTGGGGGTGGAGCTGGACTCTCTCTGACTCTCTGAGAGGAGGATGCTGTCTAAGTTACATGTCATCTTGGACAATGTCTCCCATCCACTCCTTGGTGTTCTGCTCAAACATAGGAGCACTTTCAGTGCAAAACTCATCCCCTCAAAATGCACCACAGAGTGCCACAGGATGTTATCCCTGCCCGTGGCCATCAAGCTCAACAACTCATTCCTCTGTGTCTGACACAGAGGCCCTTAGTTAGTTATTAATCTGGATTTTATTATCTGTTTTTGTGCAAGAGGGTCCGACTTAAGTCACACACACAGTGACTTCAGACTCTACTTGAAACTCGTCCTCAAAAGACTTCAGACTTGACTTGGACTCGAGGTGCGGGACTCATGATATTTTCTTTTTAGGAAATGCCTGATGAGGTTCCTGTTATTCCCCTCCCTCCATTACCTGTAACCCACCTATGTAACTCGTTGTATCAGCTGTGTGCAGCCACACGTCAGAGGGGACAACAAGTACTGGCAGCTGTGGTGCCATTCATCATAAACTTTGTTTACTTCGTAAACTCTGTTTTAAAACTTCAAACAACAAGGCCCAAACAAAGAAGCGCTGTTGAGGTTAGAGGTTAATTCTGACTGTCGTTATGAAAACATGTTAGAGCATTTGTTTACTTGCCATACTTGTGGTAAGTGATAAACATAATAATTTATGTCCCGCTGGCTGCCATTACATTAAATATTAATTTTTGCTGCAAACAGGTTACAGGTTTATTGTTGATCATATAACATTACAGTTTGATTTAGTTAACATTACACAGGGTTTGAGAATCTGAGGAATGTGTTGACTTACAATAGTTTATAAGCTGTCATTAATTCAATTGCACATTACATGGTTGTGCTCTGTGAAAAACAGGTTACTGATTTATTGTTGATTATGCAACATTGCAGTTTTATTTAGTAATGTTACACTGGTTTGAGAATCTGGGGGATGTGTTCACGTACAGTAGTTTATAAGCTGTCATTAGCTGTAGACACATTGTACATTAGGCTTCATGGTTGTGCTCTGTGAAAACCAGGTTACAGGTTTATTGCTGATCATTTAACGTTAAAGTTTTATTAGTTAACGTTACACTGGGTTTAAGAGTCTGAGGGGTGGGTTTACTTATAGTAGTTAATAAGCTTTCATTAATTGCATTGCACATTACATGGTTGTACTCTGTAAGTGAAAAGCAGGTTACAGACAGAATCCCTTAAAGCTATGCAAATTTATAAGCTGCCTGGATTGAATGCAGCAGTTGATAAAAAATTCATTATAACCACAGGTAACTTGAGACTTGACTTGGATTCTAGCTCAGAGACTTGAGACTTGACTAGGACTCTAGCTTAGTGACTTGAGATTTGACTTGGACTCTAGCTCAAAGACATGTTTGATACCTTATTCCTTGATGTGCAATGTGTGCATCTATAACAGAAGAATTTCCCCTCTGGGGTCAATAAAGTATTTCTGATTCTGATTCTGATTTACATGCAGAACTTCCTATTCTATTTACTGGCTGCTGAGATATGCTTTTTGCTCTTGTTCACCTGTGGCAGGGTTCGTTTGTGGCGTCCGACATTGAACAGCTGAAACTGGCCATAGAGGAGTGCAAAAAGCTGATTTTAGAGCTGCCAGAACACTCGGAGAGACAGAAGGACACTGTGGTGAAACTTATCCACCTTCGTCTCAAACTGCAGGAACTTAAGGTTGGAAGTGAGGAGTGAAAGGAGAAGTGGATAACATGTTATCATAGTTGGTGGTGCTGCCTCAGTGGGATCACTATAACTTCCAGAAATTCATAAGTGACTGATTTTACTTGCATGTTTTTGATTTTGTGGAATGAACAGTTGTACAAAAATGTCTTCAGATGGAAATGTATTATCTAAAGCATGCATTTTTACTGAGTTTCTGGAGAGGCATTTTCTGAAACTAATGCTGCATTCAAGTGCACTTAGAAATAATAGAATTTAAGGGTATTGCACCTAATGGGTGCAATAGTTATAATAGGTGGGACCATTATATTGTAGATGGCTTGTAGCTGAGAAGTAATGCTTTCACATGGAGTGTCAGAGAGGTAATTGAGAAGATCACATAAAAATCACGCTGAGCCTACTGTGTGTTAACGACACATTTCAAATAAAGGCTTTCTTCAACTTTAATTTGATCATGTTGCGCTTTATAAGATAAATGAGAGCAAGCATAGTAGACTGATGAGGTGATAATCAAGTTTGTGGAGATCAGCAACTTTCTGTAAAAACTACTCATGTCTGAAATCACACAGTTTCTGTTTCTTGAGATTTTCTTGAAATTACCGAAAGGACAGTATTACTTACAGTCTAGCGTCTTGCGGAACACTCAAATAAACAAATCAGTCAATTACTTAAGAGTCCAATTGGGACTTAAATGTGTTTTATAGAAAAGAGAATGTTAAATTTTCTGTGTCAAGAAGGAGCTGTGCTTTTAACAAGTTTTTTTATTTTGAATGATATCACGTGAAACAGCTGAATGTCATGTGCAATGCTTTATACCACAGGGCAGAGCACTTTATGTTATATAATAAAACAGCTGAATGTTGAATTACCATCTAAAACAAGTTCTGTCTAGGGAATAGAAATGTGTCTTGGATGCTTTAGGGGAGCTCATACAGCAAGAACAGAAGCACTATGAAAATTGGCCAACATAAAAAAGTGCAAATACTGCAAATTTTATTATATGCATATATTATCTTTTGTTGAAAATACAGTTGGTGAAATAATAAAAGTCTAATGTATTCTAGGAGGTGGTGTGAACATCTCATTGTACACAAATTAGTATTGTGAACATATTTTGCAGTAACCAATGTCTTTTATAACATTACATGAACTGTGTTACTGCTTTGTTGAAACTTTTGGCACTTTGTCCCTTTAAAGGACCCCGAGGAGGATGAGCCTAATCTGAGAGTCCTACTGGAGCACCGCTTTTCTAAGGAAAAGAGCAAGAGTGTGAAACAGACCTGTGACAAGTGTAGCACTATCATCTGGGGCCTTATCCAGACTTGGTATACTTGCACAGGTGAGACACATCATACTGTGTATCAGTCAGATACAGCACTATAGAGATACTTTAGTAGCAAAATTCAGACCTCTGTGCAAGATCTGAATACCATTTTGTTGTGTTTCATGCACACACTATTGTACTTTCTCAAAGATCAATCTGCAGTCCTACTGTCTCGCTTATTCTCTCAAAGCTGCACATGCATACTGTTTTTCTGGATGGCAGGCTCAGTGGGAGCATCTTTGTACAGCCCTTTGAATCTGTTAACCGGCCCAAACCCATGGATTATAGTGATAATGCTTTTACACATTAAAGATTCATACCATGTGATCATCCCTTTCTTGTTTCAGGTTGCTATTATCGATGCCATAGTAAGTGTATGAACATGATCACCAAGCCTTGCGTCAGGTCAAAGGTCAGCCACCAGTCCGAGTATGAGCTCAGCATCTGCCCTGAGATAGGACTAGACCGGCAAGACTACCGTTGTGCGGAATGTCGAACACCTATTTCACTGAGTGCGTAAAAATTTACTGTGTTGGTTTATGTATTGCATGTTGATGCATGGAAAACAGAGGATCTAAAAGCAATATGTAGGCTGATTTGAACTTACGTTTGCTTGATGTGCATGAGCACACAGTTGTAAATAAGGTTACTTTACACACATCTAGAAAAGACTGAGCTACAAAAATTGAGTATGCTTAAATTTGATATGAAACATAATTTTCAGGAGATCTTTATTCTCTCATACATTTAATTTCTACATATTTAATTATGCTTTGAATGTTTTTATGTATATCTTCCTTTCTTTGGTTTCATAGTTTGACTGTACTATGCCATCTATCTTACAGGGGGCGTGCCAAGTGAAGCCAGACAGTGTGACTACACAGGCCAATATTACTGCAGCACATGCCACTGGAATGACACCACCATCGTCCCAGCTCGTGTCATCCACAACTGGGAGTTTGAACCACGCAAGGTACCCTCAATAGACACAACAAAATACACACATGTATCCCTTCATCTTTTTAAATATCACACTATTAGACTTCTTGTCAAATTATACCCCTTTGAAACAGGAGTATATGATGTGTGTTTTCACATGTACACGTATTAAAGCAGCATGTGAGTCACTGGACTGCTGCCAGACTATATGTTTTTCTTTCTTTGTCTCTGTTGGAAGAGACTCAGATCTGGAACTGTACTCTTATATATGTTACTGTGAAACATCAGAATTGCATCGAATTATATTACGGACAAACAGTCAAAGTCAATTTACTAGTCACGAGAAGAGCAGCACAGCCTGTGAAGGACCTTTGTCGAGTCTAAGACTCCCTTCCCAAGGGGGAATCAGCTTAATTTCGTTAAAACATCAATAACATTAAATTACATTCCCATCTCTAATAGAAATGCCTGTTTATGAAAGCCAGTCAGCATCTGACCCACTTCCACCCAGGTCAGGAGGAGGGTTGGGAATCCAGGTCAGATGATGCGCATTGACCTATTCAGGCTGTCCACCAATGCAGGTTTAACCCACGTCACTGTGTTGGTATGAAAGGAGAATTAGTGTGTTCATGTGGGAATATTCAGTCAGTCTGTGTTCTGACAGTGTGCCTCTTTTTCAGGTTTGTCGCTCCTCATTGCGCTACCTGGCCCTGATGCTGCCACGACCTGTGCTGAAGCTGAAAGAAATCAACCCGCTGCTATTCAACTTTGTGGAGGAACTGGTTGAGATCAGGGTGGGTAGCTTGACTTTTTTTGGAGGTACAAGTAAATATCCTGCAAGAAATTGAAGTAAAGATGTTCCCAGTGTAGAAAAAACAAAATCCACAGTTCTAATTAACTTTGATAGCTATGTTCTCGGTTTTAGCCTGGAATCCCTTCTAAAACTATTTAACCATGACACCTTCATTATAGTTGCTGTTCCATCTGTTTTGTCACCCGACCATCCTAGCACTTTGAAGCTATATTTTGATAAAAGGTGCTATTATGCTGAAAATCAAACAATTTTGGTATGGAGTACAGCTAGCATGTGCAGTGAGATGGAAAATGGACTGCCACTCTGTGCATTATGTTTATGTGACTGACAGCAATGTGTGTGTTTGTGTGTGTTTTCCTTTGCAGAAACTCCGTCAAGATATTCTGTTGATGAAACCCTATTTTATTACCTGTAAGGAGGCCATGGAGGCTCGGCTATTACTACAGGTCAGCATCTGTTCATAATATCTATTCAACAAAAATTAAATTGACTTTGCTTGGTGGAATTAAAGTAATATGTTACAACAGCACCACCATGTGTGTGGAAGTGGAGAGTTTAGGCTGCATCTGGAAACGTTCCTGATGTAGACTTGAGACACTGGATGTGACATTAGTCTATACAAATACTACAAACTTGACTTTGCTATTATTGGTGCAAGTTTAGCTGAAATACTTTTTATAATTAGTATATAAAAATTATAATATAAACTTGAAAATTAAAACGTAATTGCATATATTCTTTTACATATGCTCACCGGCTCCTTTATCATAATATTATACATTTTTAAAGATGCAGTGTGTAATATTTCTGAGGATTTATTGACAGAAATGCAATATAAGATCCATAACTATGTTTTTAGTGGTGTATAAAGACCTTATATAATAAACCGTTATGTTTTTTGTACTTAGTGTGAAACATTATATTTACATAACCGCAGGTCCCCCCTGCCATGGACATCACCACGTTGCATCAATATTTTGAATACATATTTTAGAAGAAGAAGTAGTAATAATATACAGCAGGGGTCGACAAATACGTTTTGCATCAAAGCAATGTTTTCAACCATTACATGGTGTGTAAGAATACAAGACATAATATTGGCTTTTACAAACATGGTGTTCGGTTAGCTCAGTCAGTAAAGTGCAGGTCTCACACCCCAAGGGTTATGAGTTCAAGTCTACTCTGGGATTAGGGTGGGAGAAATAATCGATTCTTAGATGCATCATGATGCAGACGTAGAAGATTATGAATCAAATAACAAATGTCTAAAAATCGATTATTTAAATGTTAATTGATAACGTAATGTTGATGGAACGCAAAAGGCAGAACTCGCGGTAATGCAGAGCCCGAACCATATGTGGAGCGCACACAGCACAGAGACTAGCAGTGTTCCCCTGTATTCGCCACTGCTGCAGAATGAAAAACCACCCCACTAAAATGTCACACAATCATTAATATCAGTGCGCATGTAATAATTCTAACTCGCACACTGTGAGCTTGGTGACACTCGACGCTCGGCAGCTCTCTGCGTATCCAGTGTGAGGCCGAGTGAGTGAGAGAGAGCGAAGAATGTGACGGTGAAAGTTAGCAGAGGAAAATATTAGCAGTAAGTTTCAGTCTGGTAGTAAACATGCAGCGCAGGTCACTGTGTGTCCGTTAATAAAAGTCTGTAGTTTCCCCACTGGCTGGAAAAGTGAAGGCTGTTAGCACGAGCTAACATCTCCCCTGTACAAAGACTTACCCAGACTCCAGAGCCTTCGGCGTTGCAGCCACCACCCTGTGAACTCATTCCCACAGAGATCCCAAATGCTCCCTGTTTGGACACTTGGACCCAAAAAATCTACTGAAAAGCCAGCTCTTTACCCAGGCATTCAATTCTGAATGACCTTTTGTTGTTCTGTCACTGTAACTATGTGTAAAGCCTCCTTGGGTCCTGTGAAAGGCACTAAAACATTTATTTATTTATGTAACGTTAGCTAAATTAGTAACAAAGTAATATTAATAATCAGCTGTATGTCATTACTAACTAACCTACTAGGCAAGGGCTGAACACATCAGGCACAAGCTTAGACTAAACTGGTATACAGCTCTGTCCTGTATACAGGTTGCACATCCTGATAATTATATTTCAGTTTTCAGAGGAGTCTGACAACTGGTTGTTAATTAAAAGAGGGACCATGGAGCTGAGATTAATAAAGTAAATTAGGGATGCAAACTAGTCCTTTTAAGCTAATTAGGAGATGTTTCTTTTGGATTTTAATGCACAAATTAAATGCTTTGTAATTATTCAGAGATCCTGCATAGAAAAAAATGATGCATCAAGATGCATCGATAATCGTTTTATAATCCAATCGCAGCCCTCTGAATCGTAATTGAATCGAATCGTGAGGTGCCCAGAGATTCCCACCCCTACCTGGGATAACTTGTTTTCCTCTCTCAACAAGGGGATTCTGGAGTGTTTGTGTTTTGGTGTTTGATCCACATCCATCCACCTGTGGATGCTTTATCATTTCCCCAGTATATCCAGGCAGAGAACATTTAAGGGAATCAGCTTTCACCACTAGATGCCACTAAATCTTACACACGGAACCTTTAAAAGAGTAATAAGCAACAAGTAACTTGTTACAATTTCTGAGTAACTTGCCCAACACAGCTCAGTTGTATCGAGTGGTTATTTGAGTTACTGTTGCTTTTCTGTAATATCGAACCAGTCTGCCCATTCTCCTCTGACCTCTGACATCAACAAGGCATTTTTGTCCACACAACTGCCGTTCACTGGATATTTTCTCTTTTCTTGGACGACTCTCTGTAAATCCTAGAGATGGTTGTGTGTTAAAATCCCAGTAGACCAGCAGTTTCTGAAATTTCTTCCCCATTCTAATGCTCGGTTTGAACTTCAGCAACTTGTCTTGACCATGTCTATGCCTAAATGCATTGAGTTGCTGCCATGTGATTGTCTCATTGGTTAGAAAAAGTCTACACACAAAGATAAATCATGTCAGAAATTTTTCCACCTTTTAATGTGAACAATTCAATAGAAACACAAACTGAAATCTTTGAGAGGGAAAAATGAAAAATAAAAACCTTACAATAACCTGGTTGCATAGGTGTGCACACCCTCTTATAACTGGGGATATGGCTGTGTTCAGAATAAACCAATCACATTCACACTCATGTTAACTAGAAGTCATTACACACCTTTCATCTTTTTGAGTGACTCTGATTAATCACAAATAAAGCTCAGCTGTTCTAGTAGGATTTTCCTGATATTTTCTTAGTTGCATCTCCGAGCAAAAGCCATGGTCCGCAGAGAGCTTTCAAAGCATCAGAGAGATCTCATTGTTGAAAGACTTAAGTCAACAGACGGGTACCAAAGAATTTCCAATGCATTGGGGAAAATGTGTTATGGTCTGATGAAACTAAGGTTGAACTTTTTGCAGCAGAAAATAACGACTTTTTTGCCCTCCAAGGGTGCGTTTTCACTGAATTGGACGTCACGTGAAAACTATGAATTGAACAGGTGTACCTAATAAAGTGGCCAGTGAGTGTATGTCTGTGTTTTTCAGTTTGTCCACTTTACAGCGGGGTCACTTTGAAAATTAAATTTCAAAAAAGCTTTTACGTTTTAATTTTTATACGTTCATAGAACGGACTTAAGTGTAATTTATGCTATAATAAAATATACACGTGGAAAATTATAACACAAGTTTACGTTTTAATAATATGGTCCCCTATAGGCTTGTATAGGGTGCATTGATATTTGTGCATCGTCAAAAAGTTTTGGAATACAGTATCGCACAAAATTGAGTACACCCCTCACATTTATGTAAATATTCAAATCTTCAGTGTTGTCACATGAAAATATATACTTGAATATGAAAAAAATGTGAAGGGTGTACTCACTTTTTTGAGATACTATATATGTTAACAAATATTTTGAAAAAAATTGTTTTTGTCCATATTTTCTAATGTTTGTTGGCTACTGTGATTTCATGAAATGGATTGTCCCAGGGTTGTGCAGGTTGCATACATTTGCCAAAACAGATTTTCACAAATTGTATTTGTGTTCTGCAGTTACAAGATCGGCAGCACTTTGTGGAGAACGATGACATGTACTCACTACAAGATTTGATTGACATCTCCAGCGGCAGGCTCAGCTGTTCCCTCACAGAGATCCACACCACGTTTGCTAAGCACATCAAACTAGACTGTGAGGTGAGCTCATCTATAAAGTGCAACACATCCTAATGACTTCTTTGTTAGTAAGCTTATTGCTTGTGTATGCGTTACAAGTAAATTAATCTTGTAGTATCCACTATTAGTCAGTAGGCATTTGTTGATGATTACTTGTTTCTGTTTGTTTTTTTAAATTGTTTTCTAAAGGAGTTGAAAACATAATTGTCCTGAAACCCTGACTTTCTGTCCCATTTTGTTTGTGTCTGTGCTGTGCGTGTGTTTATGTGTAGCGTTGTCAGGCCAAAGGATTTGTGTGTGAGCTGTGTAAGGAAGGAGACATCCTGTTCCCTTTTGACAGTCACACCTCGGTCTGCAATGAATGCTCTGCTGTCTTCCACAGGTAAGTCACCGCCAACCAGTCACACTGAAAAATATTGCAAATTATGTGATTCTAAGGAGTTTGAAATTTATTATATTTTATTTTGGTAATGGGTGCAAAATATTAAAGCCTCAGCACTATGGAGCTAGAATTGTGTCTTTATTGAATGCGAGAAAATAAATAATCTGAGAGAAAAAAAAAAGTTTAAGAGAAAA
>JAPMOB010207968.1:0-26058 GCA_029875015.1 Lepomis gibbosus
TCTGTAGGATCGCCATAGTCAAGAGTTTCTCCACATCACCGCTGCAAACATAAAGCAGCCTATTGGCTAAAACAGTCTGTAGGATTTCTTACCGATGGTGATGTCATTTTCCAGAGAGCTGACTGGTCAGTATGCAGCATTTTCATAGAGTTAATCTCTTTTCTTGAACATAACCTGATCGGAGCAGGTTAACCGTTCATAAAAAGCTTAAGTTAAAAAAAGAAAGTTATGTCCAGTATGAAAACTCTTGTTCATTACATTTTACTTCATAATTGCAACCGCATGTGTTATATTCATTGTTGCAAAACTTGTTCTGTATATAGTTCGTTTGTTATATTGATCAAAACCATTGATCTGAAGCTCAATGCTGATGCTGTCATGTAAATAGTTTTCTAATCAGCAATAAATATAACAATTTCTGTTCAACCCATATAAATGGCATGCTTAAAATAACATACGTTAAAGCCCCGCCAAATTCAAGACAACTCAACTCACTTCCTGGTTAAACTCCGCCCAATTCCTGGCTAGGCCCCGCCCAGTCCAAGTACGGATAAAGATACAGATAATTCATATGATTAAAAGATACAGATACAGATACAGATAATGCTCGCTCATCCCTACTTATTGCCCTGGGTATAGAGATGTAACCTGGGCAATTAGCAATACCCATATAATATATATAGAAAACAAAACTGAGAAAGATTTTTGCAGGGTATTCAACCTGGAACAAGAAAAGTGAGGGTGACAATAGGATTTTGAAAAATGAGAGATCATAACACTATGATCACTACTACATATCCCTACTTAGCGTGCCAGATACCTGAGAGTGTGATGGCTTGTGTGTTTTTACCCAAAACGTACAAGCATGCATATCAGTAAATAGTTTGCACTGATTTCTGTTTGATTCTGTACAGGATGAGTTTAGGCTTAAATAGAATTTTTTGTCATAAACATCTGTTCTGAAAGAATAAAAAGCCCACATGTGTACACAGGTACACAGTAAGCCTAGAGTACTGGTTTAATTATGTCCTCAGAATCTATGCAGGGATAACAGATGCATGATATGGCTTTGCTGTCTGTTGGGAGTTAGTTGAGTTTATCATTGTCCCTTCATAAATAACATTGGCAGTAACATAAGGACAATAGTGGGATAAAAGAGCTTTGGTCTTCATTGAGCTAAGAATAGTAAAAAGCGTGTGAGGACAAGATATTGTTGTTGGTTGTTTTTTTTTTGCAAAATCAAGGGTTCTCTGTAAATTATTGCAAGGACAGGTCAGTGTTCTATGTGCTTATGAAAGAAAATTTCCTATAATCTTATGAAAAAAAAAATGTTTTTACGCTTTCCCCACAATGAATCATCTAATCAAGAAAAGATCAATAACTAAGTCATTACTGCTTTTTGATGTGCACACTGGCTCATGATTCTGCCAGTCCCTGCAGTTCTCATAGAGCAAGGTTTGCAAGTTTCTTTGCACAAAAACCACCCACAGAAAATGCATTTTGTCTGTGGAAATCATAGAAAAAGTAAAGATATTTGAAGAGACAAGTGATGATTAAAGAGCGCAGTGACAACAGAGCTGGGATTTCCCAGTGCACTGAAAGCAGCAGACCTCTGTATTTATGTAAGATAGCAGGCAGCCGCACTTCCTGGCAAAAATCTTCCTGTTTATTTACATGAGGAACAAAGAGAGGGGTTACAGATTTATGGTGATCACAGGGCAGAAGTGCTGCAGCTGAGAATAAATCCTCCAATCCTCCTGCTGGATGAGAGGAGGTAAGAGTCTGATGCCCCTGTGAACTGCATTACCATCTCTTTCCCTGACACAGGACTTCTAAATGTGAAATATAAAACGTAGTATTGCTTTTGTTGGTGCTTTTATTGCAGGAATAACCCATTCATGTATATGCAATAGGCAGATGAATAGGGATTGTCTTATTTGCGTGCCTATAGGGTAGAGTGATTAATGGGATAAATGAAATTAACCACCAGATAAATCTAATGGACTTTTAGTGCAAAGCTTGTGTAAAAGTTGTAAAGTCAATTAAACAGAGTTGCTGAGGGCATTTTAAGTGTGTGTATGTGAGTGCATGTAAGCATTTGCATGGCTAATTGATTGCCTGGGTGGCTGGTATGTTGCTGGTACAGTCTGCCAAAGTATACTGTAGCAGATCTGGCAGTTCATGCAGCCTGATCTGGCCTATTTAATTTATCTACACTATTACAGGGATGACTGTGTTAACTCTGAAATGTTTCTGTCTATGTATGTAAATGTATCACCGATCTACTGGTTTAATATAATCCTGTAGGTGCAATGCACCATTATGTGTAGAGTACAGTAGGTTTGCACTGGCCAAATCACAATGGCCCTGAGGGAGTCAGCGAACAGTTTCAGGGGGTTTGCCTGTTTTAGCCAAACTTCTAGAAATCATCCATATTTTACTTTACCGTCAACCATTTTCTGTGGCATATATTTGTGTCCAGCCTTACAGAAAGCTGTTTTGGTTGATTTGATTTTGGTGTGTTAATGGATTTAGACAATGCTGGTGAGAGAGGTGAGCTTGAACTAAAACAGTAAAGTTGTGTGAAAACCAAAACAATGAGCTGAAAGTTGGGTGATAATTGTCTTTGTTCCTATGAGCACACTTTAACGTACAACATTGTCTTTTTTCATCCATGGTAAACAAAAATGTGAAATATAGTGCAAAGATTCATAATTTCCATGTGAGTTGTAAAACACATCATCAGTGACAATTTTTGCTTATCACTTGTTTGCAGGGTTGATATTCTGATAACATCAATGCGACAACTAAGGAGGCATTAGACTCTAGAAACTCTACTAGAAACTCTAGAAAGGTTGAACATCTAAATAAAAACATACTATATAGTTTGAAAAATTGTCAGAAGCAATATAAAGAATACACAAGTTGTCACTAATGGGCTATTACACATAATACCACCTACTATCAGCATAATACCTACCTAGCTGACAGGAAGTAAACAGACATGTAGTACGTAAAACAAATATATGTCACACTAAATTGTACAGGTAGAAAATATCACCATGAAATGAACTAGAAACTTAGCATGCATGGTTATTACACCAAAATTACCAAAGAAGTGTCTTCAGGTAACAAGTCACAGCGAGAAACATAATTTGTACATTATTACCTTGAAACAAATGGGAATGTTTGAAACATGAGGGAGGATGAGATTTGGAATTATAATAAGGTAATTACCAGTTTTTGTATCAATCCATATTATCTCATCAGGTTTTTATTGATGTCACCATATTTCAATTTTTTCATCCAAATATTGCACTGGTAAAACCATTTTATTGTTAAAAGGTTATCATATTGTTACCAAATATTACTGTAATATTACCAAATAGTTTTGCCCCCTTGCTATCTTTAAATGTGTTTCCCTTTGGTTTTGGACACTGTTACATACATTTGAGTGTAATATCAGAATCAGAATCAGAATCAGCGTTATTGCCAGATATGTGTACACATACAAGGAATTTGACATTGCTCATGATGTGCTTACTTATACAATAATACAATAATAAAATCAGACACAGGCTACAGTATAGAGAACACATATATACACACTATAAACAAAACCAATATAGAGAGATTGAGCCACTAGTGCAATGAGCAGAGTGCAAATGATGTAGGAGTAAATTATTATTACCATTATTATTATTAAGTATATGTCGTAGGTGGATGAGATATACAGGTGCACATACAAATACATGCATTACACAAATTGGTAATACAAAGCTAGTACCTGGTTATTACTTTGGTAATTACATGGCACTACTTAATCATTGCCTCTTCATAACTTAACCCTACTTTTACCATGTTATTACTGAGCTGTAATGTAAAGTGTTATTAGGTAAAACTACTACAGAAATGCTTTTTGGATATTTCCAAACAGAGCATAATGATCAAGCTTATAATTTTAATTTAATTCCAGACCTTTATCCCAGAGGGGCAATTTGTTTTGCCGCAGTAATATTAAAATTTGACAACAACAATTACAAATACAGGGTAAGACATATGGGTATGTAAAAACATAAAAAAGTTTCAAAAATAAAAGTTTAAGTGTTAATTACAGGCAGATTTTACCCATTCTTTGCAGAGTTGAGCAGAGAAATGAGGGAGGGTATGAAGGAGAATTTACATCTGTTTTTAGTATCTTACTTGATCATTTATCCAAGTGGTGGACAGTTTTCATTACAGCACCTTACAACACTGTGATATCATGCTCTTTTAACATTCCTGGTCCTGCTGGAAATCACACACCACTGCCATGCTCTACCCATTGATCTGTCTAGTCCTCATCGATCAACTGATGAATTTATGAATCGCAAATCAGAGGTGTGAATTCATTTACGCAGAAGTGACTAAGTACAGTGTGTCAAGGGCTGCTTTGAAATGGGACCAGTTGAGTTTCTCTGGATCTTAACCATTGCTTAAAATACAAATAGAGTACAAATAAAAATAGATGTAGTGTATTTCTTATGATGTGAATAATGGTATTCATGGAAGCAGGTAAGTGGAGGTTGAAATCCATTATATCCAGCAGACTGTGTTTGTTCTCGAGGAACAAATTGAATTCTAAGATTGAAAGTAATTCTGCTGTTGGATTTATAACCTTTCTGTCATTCTTTCTCTCCTTCCCTCTTCAATTCTCCGCTCTACTACATCTGTTTCTCCGTCCCATCTTCCCATTCTTATCACTCTCTAACCTTCTCCCCTCTTCCTTTACGTTGCATCTCACCTCCTCCTTCACCATCCTTCCATTGTCCTCATTTTGCCTTTCATCTTTTCTCCATCTCATTTTCAAACACCATCCTCTCATGTTTTTTACCCATCTCTGCCCTCTGTGAAACCCAACTGACCCTATGCCCTCTCCATCACTACTTGTTAATCGTTCCCATCACCCTTACATTTCCATTTCCTTGTTTTCCTCCTTTTTATTTGCTTAACTGTCCCTCATTTCTCCATCATCTCTCTAATCCCATTCCCTATGCTCTTTCCTTATATCTCTTCCATCCATTTCAATCGCTTAAATCTACTTCACCTTGCACACTCATTCCCTTTTTTCTCTGTAAATACACCTTTCACCTCCTCTACCACGAATCGCCTCACTTTCTCTGTTTTTCTGTCGTCCGCGTTTACCATTCCATCCTTTATTCTATGTAAACCTTTCATACCCGCTTGCCCATTCATCTCCCATTACACTCATTCTCCATTTTCCAATCTTCTCACAGAACCCTCTCCATTTCCAAATGGCGATGCGGACCGTGGAGGCCCCAGCATCCCGTCTCCTCTATTCTCTGCTGATGATGAATGGCTGGTGGGACATCAGCGTTCTGCTCTGTCAGGAATGGGACATTAGCGAATTCCTCGTCCTCATCAAGAATAACACCCGCTTCCACCTGGGCACTCTTGTCAATTTGACAACTACCGCCTCAACCTCGCCACAATCTTCATCTCCATTATCATACTCAGGAGTGGCATCAGGTGTCGCAACAGGAGCAGAGGCATCGTCATCATTGTTGTCTTTACCTTATTTCTCCCCCGCTGCCTCATCCTCTGCTTCTTCATCAACTTCCTCGGCTAAATCAGACCAGCAGCAAGCTCTCATGCGGCAGCTGGAGGCCCTGAGAGAACCTTCATCCACAACGGGAGTGGTGACATTTGGGTGCGAGATCCGCGAGGTGCGCCGCCTGTGGACGCTGGCCACGCGGATGATGCTCCCAGAGTTTCATTGGGTTTTGGGGGACAGCCAGAATGTGGCAGAGCTGAGAACAGAAGGGTTACCCCTGGGGTTACTGGCACACGGGGTCATGGGGGCCCCTTCTCTGGATCACTACGTCCATGACTCAGTGGAGCTGGTTGCGAGGGCAGTGAGCTATGCAGCCCAAGAGAATCCTGCCTTGGCACTCATACCTGGGACTACTAACTGTATGGATGTACAACAGAGCAATGGCAGCTCAGGGGACTACTTGGCCAGGTAGGGAATCATTTGGATCCTTACACCACACATACAATTAAATGCAGTGACCACAAAACTCTGAGTTGTGTGTTGTGAACATGATGATTTTGTTGTTTTGTTTTAGCATGGCATGCCGTTTATGCATTTCTGTTGAGAAAGCAAAGACCTTAAAGTGAAAATTAGGCAACATAAACAATATTGGAAAAGGATTGTGATGGCTAAGAAGTGGTTTTGCATGGTTGAGCCAATTTACTACAAAAATACAATTCAGAAAACCACCCCAAGCAAGCATCAAAACTTTTTTTGCATAATTTAGGTAATTTCTTTAAAATTTTGCCGTTTCCATGAACCTTTTCTAAAGCGATACTTCAAAATGTGCAAAAAAATAAGTTGATAGAAACACGACTATAGAAAACAGCCGCCTGCTGTATTTGAAAATAATGCTGATGAGAGCTGTGAGATTGAACCAAAACACTAAAGTTGCGATCTGGAAAACTATGAGGCCATAAACCAGAGGAGAACCTAAAGTTTACCCCAAAGGGAGTTCCCACCTCCCACAGAAAACACTGCACTGTTCAGCCTTTATTTTCATAAACTACATTTGTCACTTTCTAACATGCATCATATTGCTATAGTGTCTAGTGGCTAGTGTGGCCCAACCTTAAAAAACATTAGTGGAGAAATAAAGTGAGCTGCAGCAGACATAGTGACAACATGTCCTCCATTGCCTCCACTCACCCACCTCCCGACCAAACATTAGGCAGTCAATGGACATAAAGTTGTTAACGTGATATGGAGACAGTGTTAAAATGTTACGTATGACAGATCTATTTGTTACAACTGAATAACTTACTACTCCAAAACTCTTGCTCCACTTTAGGTTGCAAAGCTAGCTTGGAAACATATATAGCTGAACTGAGGCCGTAGGTTACAAGGACTCGCCCTACTCTGCATCTAATTGGCTAGTAGTCCTTAACTACTGCGTACCGAAGTCAGATGGCTCATGGAGCGGTCAACACACAGGGTGAAAAGGGGTGCTCTAGCAATGTTCTGGTACAACCCCTAAATAAAATTATGAACCTGTAAATGAGCATAATATGACAACTTTAAAATAAATAATATAAAATACATCTAAAACTGTATAGTGTGAACTGGTCAGCAAAAATGTGTAGATAAAATGTACTAACACACTAGTCTAGTCATTTTAAGGCTAAATATTTGTCTTGTATTGTGGTCAGTATTAAACTATAATAACAGTATTAAAACATAACTCTCACTGTAATAAGCTGGAAATGGAACCTGGGTCATCTCCACCCAAAAGTCCTCATTGCACTTCCCACCCCCACACATCCTCTCACTCCACTGTGCTGTTTACATATAACATTTTGCTACCTGTTTCTACTTAGTCTCCTCTATTATCCTTTTGTTGTGGGAGAATGCACTCCCCTCACATCATGTAGATATTTGGACACAGTCCAGCTGCAATGTCAGTCTGGAATTCGCCACAGAAACACACATTCGTACATCTGCATACATGCGCATGTATGCAAAAGCACGCAGCTTATTCGAAAGCATACTATATACACTCAGAAACTGCAGCAGTGTGGTAAAATGATAATGTGTGATGAATTGCATTTAGCAGCAGTGCTGTAATCTGCAGCTGGGCCACTCTACTTTATTGCTGGGATATAAGCATTGAAGAGTGTGTGATCACACACCACTGCATTACAATAAGCTTGACCTTTCCTACTGATATTCTCAAAACACCTGAATCAGCAGAATAATCCATCCCAGTAAGATAATTATTTGAACAATATGAGCTTGAAGGGGATGGAGGAGATTTGGGATTGTGTTTACATTTCTTTGGTTCATTTTAATCTTCATATAAAGCGTTGATTAGAATGACGGTGTTTAACATATCGCAGATCAAAGAACACGTGTCATAAGACCTTACCAAGTTTATCAGAGTCCTGCCGTTGACCCCATGAAGGCAGGGGATTAAGCCGAAGAGGTTTAGTTTCCTATCTTGGATACTGGGTCTAATCCAAGCTGTTACACATACCTGGGATTTGGAAAAGTCAGCCATATGCCTGGCTCAAGGAAATATGTAGGTAGTAGATGGCAATATATGATAAACTATAGCCAGCTGTGGATGCTGGAGAAAATGAAAGGATGTTTGTATGTATTCTGCAAACATTAAGAAAGGCTGTTTTCTCCCAGAAATGGTATTCCTTTTGTTATGATTCAGTTTTTGTAAAACTATGGAACTGCCTGGTATGCCCCATTGTATTCATGCTACCCGGATTAATAGATGTTGACTTATTGTTATTTTTCCAATTTCTGTATGTCTCTTTATATTGGTGATAAATTAAATCAGGGTCATGATCATCATCTATTGCAATTAACTTCCATAGTTCCATATAGTATGAAATACATTAGAGTGTGCAGTTTAAAAAAATTATTCATTTCCTATTCCTTTTCCATTTGAAATCATATAATCTCATTGTGGCAGGGTAATTTAGTAGACAGATAAACTGGGACCGCTTTATCTTTTTTTTCACCTGTGTCACAGAGTTAACCAGTAATTTTAACCAGTAATTTTGTTGCCTCCCTAGCTTACACACATCTTGAAGATATTTGTTCATGTGCTGGTGATCAATGACTTTGCATCCACTCCTGCCTTCTGCATCACCATTATAGCTATGGGTTTTTCTGTATTGCTCTATGCCTTGTTTTCCACTAAGCACATGCCATTTTTCAACAAGCAGTATAGGCAGAGTGCTAAATAGGCTCAAGGGCTGAAGAGTTGTGAACTTCCCGAGGGAGAGCAAGATATATGAACAAGTAGGATGCGGGGCAAAAGGTTGAGTCAAATGTCCTCAAGTTCTGCAGAGGAAGAAGCTGATATTTGCACATGAAAGTTGCTGAATGTCACGCTGTATATATTTTTAAAGCAATTTTGACTTATTTTGCTTTAGGGCTGTTGTACAAAAATACCCAAGAAAACTGTTTAGACACTTGGTATTATTCTTTAATAAGCTGTTTTTATTAAGTCTCAGTTCACCTGGGGAACTGGGCATGAAAATTGAAAAATAACAGATTTGATTTTATAGAGGTTATAAATCCTACCTAAATACCATGCTATCGGATATGTCTTGAGCTGAAATGTACTTTCAAGATATAGAGATTTCAACATGAAAACCAAAAGTCGCATGAGAAGGACTAGCTATTACAACAAGTTGATAGTTAAACATTGGGCATTGGCTCTGTGAAAAAAGAAAGAAGTGTTGAACAGAGGAGCTGACAAACAGAAGATGTTTAAATGTCCATACAAAGCAGCTAAAAAAGTTGGCTCCTGTTGTTCTGTGCAGTCTTTGTCATTGCCCCACAGTCCTGTTCTGGTGCTTTGGTATGTGCACGACTGGAGTGACTTACTGTAAGCTCCACTTGTTACAAGCAAATTGCCTTGGCAGCACAGTAAACAAGTTAGCCACAGAAATGAGAAAATCATCAATCAGTTTATGCAACTTCAGTTGTCATGTCTGTTGTATTTGCAGAATCGGAAATCCCCTTTTGGAGCTCTTATTAACACAGTCTTGCCAAGATTAAGCTGAGATAATGACATACTGTCACACAGATGAATGTTTCTCAAATAGTGATGATGACAATTTGTACATCCACCCTTTAATTAATCTTTTTTTCAAAAGGCTTTTAAAAGTCGACTTTATTGTCACGTACATTACCACGTACAAGGCACACAGAGGATTAACTTGCAGTTCTCTCATGACCCATGGTGAATGCAAGACAAAAAACAAGTAACAAAAACAAGTTAAACAGTAACAAATAAATTATTTACTACAGTTCAACAAAATATTTACAATCAGTGAAAAAGTTTCCTAAAATAAATAATTTATCCACCACGCCGTTGAGCAAGAATTGTGCAAAATCTGTCCATGAAGTATATACAGTGCAGTTGTACAAGTTGTATAGCAGAAGATTTTATTTTTTTAAGCTTTTGCAGTCCTTTTTAGCAAAGTGGCTGGTGCTGGATATTGGTGGGTGGGGGGTTTGCAGTTCAGATGTTGGGGAGATGGGAGAAGGCGGAGGGAGGGGAAAGTGTTTTAGCATCCTAACAGCCTGATGGATGGAACTGTTCCCCAGTCTGGTGGAGTGAGCACAGAGGCTCTGGTACCTTCTCCCAGAGTGTGTATGTGTGTGGTCTCCCACAATGCTGACTGCTTTGTGGGCTAGGTGTGGGTCATGGAGGGATGAAAATGAGGCACCAATGATCCTTCCTGCTGTGTTCACTTTGAGCTGCAGGGTATTCTGTTTTTCTGCAGTGTAGCTTCCAAAACCACGCAGTGATGCAGTTTGTCAGGATACTTTTGATGGTGCCTCAATAAAAGGAGGCCATGATTGGTACAGGGGCACTTGCTTGCTTCAGGAGGTAAAGGCACTTTGGGGCTTTCTTTGCCACTGATGCAGTGTTCATTGACCAGGAGAGGTCCTCTGTAATGTGTACACCCACAAATTTGACACTGCTCACCCTCTCCCCAGTAGAACCATTGATGTGTTGGGTATGTGTTCTCCTGAAGTCAATGACAGGCTCTTTTGTTTTCCTCGCATTTAAAAAGAGATTGTTGTTGCTGCACCGTGGCCAGTTCTTTTACTTAATTGCAGTAGTTCGTCTCATCGTTGTTGTTGATGAGATCCATCACATATATCAGGTTGCATATGTCAGGTTTGACCACCACACCATACAGCAAATTGCTCTTCTCAACATGATAAGAATAGAAAATGATCTACTTTTTTTCCTTAATCATCTGGTGAACCCTAAGATTTCTCTTGTGAACCTGTGGGGGGATCCCTTCTCCTACTTGGGAACCTGTGTTTTACACCCTTCAAATTCAGTGGCTTTTTTAGTATTAATCTGCTGTCATTTAAGTAATTTCTGTTGCAGTGAGGAGACTGGCTTTAGTTTTGTGTTAGAGCTTTGATATCAGGTGCTTGGTGGATGGGCTGACCTGGAAGGAAACTATTGTCATCACAATAGTGTTGAAGCCAGAATGCATTTGACAGATGAGCAACAGAGAGACTGTAACGGTTCTCAAGGTGGACACTGAAACCCCCCCGGGAATCTACTGCGTGATTATTATGAACTTATGGTGGCAGCAGGTTCACGGGCTAAGCAATCAACCAGTCATAAGGGAAATAGCTGATGACATATAGAGATGTTTGTCATCAGACAACTGTAGTATCATAGAGGACTGTGGCAGGTCAGGCACTGTATAAAACACAGACTAAATGCTAAAGAAGTGTCAGTTTGACCAAATAAGCTAGAAGTCAGATGTTAACAGGATTAGAAAAATCCAGACAACAGTTAACAGTTGCTTGAAACAGTCTAATTTTACTCTATTTGAATGGCAATCAAACACATCAACAATTTAAATTATTAAATGCACAAAAAGATAAAATGCAGATTGATACAAATAAGAAAAGTATTTGAACAATTACAGATACAAATATTAAAAGCAACCAAGATTCTAACTAATTTGTACAACAGAATCCACATTACAACTGCACAAAGATAGGTGACAAGTTGAACATATAAAGCATGAACATGGTAACATTTGGCCAGATATTTACCCAGATGTTTTGCTCCAGGCTATGTGAAAAACAAGTGAGCAGGTGCCGGATATGGGACTTCCACAGGGATGGGGAATATGTAGTGGTTGAGGGGGCTACTTCACAAAGTAATTTGAGGTTAAATAAGTGTTTGATCCTCATTAGGCAAGATGCACCAGGCCATGTTGTTATTAAGATGTGGTATTATGCTTTTTGGCTTTGTGCTTTTTTTCCCTCTCCTTTATTGAGTTATATATGTTTTTGTGCATGTAGTAGGTTTGCAAAGTGAAAGTGAAAAAGTCCAGCAAAGCACAGCGGAATTCCCATCTCCCACAGAAAACTCTGCTCTGAACTGCTTGAAAACAGCTCATTTGTAGTCCAGCCGCTTCCCCTTCATCCCTGTGACATTACAGGGATGAAAGCTAAATGCACCTCATATAACTCTCGCCAAGCGGTTACTCCGACATTCCCTCAAAAACACTGGTGGAAAAACACTGAGCTGCAGCACACACCTCTCCTCTCCATTCCCACTAGCTACCCTCCAGGCAGTCAATGGACATAAAGTTGTTGCTGTGATGTAGAGACAGAGCTCAGTTAAAACTTTATGGATGAAAAATACTTTTGTTGCAGATTAAAAACTCACCACTCTGAAACTCTTCCTCCAGATCATGTTGTCAAGCTGGTCGGCAACATGTAGCCTACAGTTGAATCGAAGCTGTTTACGAGCTTCTCGCTGACCCGCCCTACCCTGCTTCTGATTGGCAAGTAACTAGGACCTGCACATGTGCAACTCCCAACAAAGATCATTTAGAGACAAGATCACTCCATAGCTAAAACAAAGCCTTCAATGCAGTATGAAAGCAATATGGTGTTTTTTTAAATTAAACCATGTAAATGTGTTCTATCTCACACAGGCTATATACTGGACTCTATGGGTAGACCTCCTCCAATCACATGCACGCACTTGCCCACTTGAAATTTTATCGTGCACATAGCTGACCGACCGATAGCACGTCGCTACCAATATGTATAAATAGCAGTGTCCCTACTGCCTCAGCATCCTTTTTTCTTCAACAAACGATGAACTGCTCACTGAATTCACCACCTCCACAGATGGAGTTGCCACTACTAGAAAATTATCTTTGCACCTGAGCAAGGTGACCCATGTCCTGCCATGACCATGACCGTACAAGTCCAGGCCCCCACCCCCTGCCAGTCGACCTGCAGCTGGGGAAGGGAGCGACTGACCAAGTGAGCGTTATGGAGGGAGAGAGGCCTGCTGACGCTGCCACAATCCCCCGTCTGGTGTTCAAGATGCCATTGTTTTACATGTGCTGCTTGTGTAAAACTATGGTAAGGCTTTTGAGAATGTGGAAACAAAGGTTTTTTGAGTAAAACATGTTTATTACTTTCCAAAAAGAGCTAAGTTAACTTCTCTCATCAAAGAGCTAACGTTAACTCCTGGGCTGAGGCTAAGAGTTCGCCCTGCGGCCTTGTGTTCACGAAGCCACCGTTCTAACATGTGCTGCTTCTGTGTACACTGTGGTGATGCTTGTGAATTTTAAACTGTTTATTAGAAACACATTACATTCTAGAAGTGCTAATACCCCACCACCAACCCCATCCCATTGACCTAGCCGTTTTGAACGCACCGCTGCGCTCACAGACGCTAAGCTAACTGTTCACACCGCGGCCCATGCCACTCTCCCGATCAGAACCAAGTGAGAAGGGGGGAGAGGTCCGAGCGTCCACTGCGCTAGCCTGACCGCCGAGTCCGCATGGCCATAATGGTCCGCTTCCACGACGTGACAGCTGAGAAACGACATGTTCTTACCGTGGAAACTGGGCAATGCAGCAGTGTACTGTTGTATTACCTCCTCTTCAGGCATCTGCTGAAGAGGAGGCATCTGCTGAAGAGGAGGTAGGATGCTGAGGCAGTAGGGACATTGCTATTTATACGTCATGTAGGTATTGGTAGCGATGTCCTATTGGTCGGCTACGTGCACCATAAAATTTCAGTGGGCAAGTGCATGCGTGTGTTTGGAGGAGGTAGTACCCCTAGAGTCCAGTAGAGGGCTCTGCCTGTGCTTATACAACTAGGGTTACCATATCGTAACCTTCGTTCTGGTACAACCCCTGAATAGGATTTTAAACCTGAAAATGAGTATAATACCAATTCTTTTAAAAAAAACGCATCAAACTTACTCACAAAGAAAACGATGTGGTCCCCCTAATTAACATATAGTAGCTTTGCTGTACTTATCCAACTTGTACTAGTACTGGTGTTTGGTGGTATTTTTTTCACATATATACTGTGAGTGACAAAAGGATCCAAGAAAGATCAGGGTGTACCATGGATAAACTCTTCATCCTGATGGTCACACCCCAGATGTTCTTTTTTTGTACTTATCACCGGGTTCCATTTTATGAGCACTTTTAAGAGATGTGCTTTCTTGTCATTCATTCATTTAGTCCTATGGGGAAATTCTTTCAGTGCCTTTCATTGCATTATGTTCATGAAATAGCCCAAAAGGGACAGTGGAGTGTACATTATACAGCACAGCAATGACACAATTACACAAAGTACTATGTGCAGAGAATCTTTCCTGTCAACCTTATCTCCGAGACGCTGTTAGCCAACCCTCTGATAGTGGCATCCAGGACTAGCTCCAACACAGTGTAGCAATACTAGTGAATGTGCTAGTCTTGAATAAACCACTAAATAATGTAGTATGAAAGGCTTGGAAATCATTAGGTTAGTGTACTACAGGCAGCATGCTAACATTTGTAGCTTTCATTAGACCACATAAACACACTGTTTAATCCATTCCTCACTCTTTTGTGCTAGTATTTTTGGTTTTGGAGGGGGCAAAAATTTGAAACCACAGTGCAAAGTTTGTATTCCTCTTACTACAGCCCCATGCACACTGTATCAAGATGTAGGCTTATCTATCCTAGTTATGTTAAATTATGATGGGAAAAAGTCTCTGTTCAGGGGAGAGATGTAGCAAGTAGTAAATTGCTATATTGCCTTTGTTTTATAGTGATTAATTGGATTGATTAATCTCAGAGTATACGCTGCTTATATTAACATTTCTTCAAATTAGTATCTTCAAAAACAAAGTTGTAACATATGTGAATCCACTCCAAAGAAATTCCAAATATCATCCTAGATACTGTAAACTGTAAAGAACATCAATGGGGGAACCATCAAACCCATTGTTCAGCCCATTGTTATATAAGTATTTTGGACGATCGGACTGGGAATGAAACATTCATCATTCATTTTGTGGTTTAGGGTCACAGTGCAGGCGTTAGACCTGCACTTATGTGGGATGTGTGCATGGTATAATTATGCTTCTTCTATTAAAAGGGTTAGGAACAACATAGTGCAGGCTATTCCAAAGTTGCTGTATTTTAAGTGTGTATAAGCTTAAGAGAGGGACGGATAAGGTTTACCCAACAGACTGAGAAGCTGAGGGAGGAGAGTTACTGTGTAGGTGGCAAAAGATGTGATAACAAAGGTGCAGAAAAATAAAGAGGAAAGACAGAGCAGAAAATAAGGAGAGAAAGACGTTTTCACAGATATACAGTAAATAACCACTGGAGATGTAGATACAGATAAACTGCAGGGGGCAAAAGTCCTGTAATAACAGATAAGATGTAGCCAGGACACATTTCACTAGCTTATCGTATTCATTTTTCCACCACAGACAACCCTTCTTAATAAAAATAAGATAGATCATTTTAAAGTGATGCATGCCCACCAAAGCCAAGTATAGTACCCTGATGTTTGTCAGCAAGCTGAGCCATAAAGATAGAAAATGCTACATAAAAAATGCCCCCTATTTGCATTCCCTCAACCAATGTAAGTAAAACACTTTCTGTTGCTTCAGGGAGGGATTGGTTTAACAAGGCGGGATGCTCTTGGCAGACTCTTTTATGCTGCTAAAAAGGCAGAACCATATTGTTATTTTTTGCATCTTTTGGTGTTAAGAACAATGTGTTTTGAAACCAACTGAAACATGTTTGATGTTGGTGGTTATTATTTTGCAATATAAAATAAAATGTAAGGTCATCCCCATCCCTTCTCCTTTAGCTCGCTTTTTTCCTCACTTCCCTTTCTAGTATGGCCAGTGATGTGAACATGAGCACAACCTTTTTGTTATACCCTACATTATCCTTTTGTAAGTGATTCATAAGGAAAGAACACAAGGAGGACAAGACATTGTTGCTGTGTAACAGATGTGATTCAGCCGGACGTCACTCTTCAGCTTAAAATACCATCAAGGCTCCTCTGCTTCAAATGCCATCATTTTTCTATTTCATGGCGTGGAAATTAAACATCTTGCATTGTATAAAAACTTAAACCATAGTATTTATTTCAAAGGGTAGGAGATTCTGAAGCCAGTCAATTTCTTGTTTGCCTTTCAGCAATCCTGAAAAGACCAGATGTATCCAACAGGAACCTGTCCTTGCACTAATCAACATCTTACTGGACGAAATCTTTCTGTCGTTCGACCCTTTCCAAAACAATGTTTGATTTTTCATTCAAAGAAAGCCAAAGCAAATTTTTGTAAAAGTTACCCTTTATGTGATTATGGTTACTCAAAAAATAGCCTAGCTGGGTTAAAAAAAAATTTAATGGTCTCTCAGGATCAAACATTAAATTTAGAGATTAAAATAAATGAACTTGAAGATGATAACTCTGCACAGACAACAAGAGCTGTACTACTATAAATGATTTTGATGGTGTATAATGATGACAGTGCTTTTTCACACATTAAAACTATATAAATAATACCATGACATTGAGGTCAAGCTAATGTTTTGATTTCATTATGAAATACACACCTAGACTGTTGTGTGAATAGTGAAGGAGAGCAGGCACATTCACAATCTTTTTATCTTTTTTTTTGAAAAACACTTATGTAACCCACAGTCAAGCATTCAGTGGTGCAGGAAATATTCTTACCCTTTGCCTAAGTAAAAGGACCACTACTAAAATATAAAAGTTAATTAATGTACAAGTGCACAAGCATTATTCACACAAAACTGTGGTGTCTTTTATCTTATGATGTTGAAAATTGTGGTGTCTTTTAAATTTTGTTGTATCATATATCTAATTTAATGTTTAACAGCCTTAATTTGTACCTTGTAAAGACCTGCCGGGGACTACAGGTGTAAAATAGCCTTTGAGCTGATTCTGGCATATTGCTGAAAAACTAATATGTTCAATAATATGCACTGTCCCTTTTAAATAAACTAAATAAAAAAACTAAATAAAATAAAATTTGCAAAATGTACTTAAAGTATAAAAAAGTACTCCATGCAGAAAATTGGGCCTTGTGAGTGATTTTACTAACTTGCGTAGTTACAATGCATCCTTTTTACAGCAATAAGCTGTGATATCTTATACGTTAAATCTTAATTTGTAATTTAATTTGTAAATCTAACAGTCAAAATAATGTAGTGGATAAAAAAGTATACTATTTCTCTCTGAATTGTTGGGAAGTAGAATTGTAAAGTATAAAATGGTATTGCTCAAGAAAAATGACCTCAAAACTGCACTTAAGTACATCCTTGTACCAGTATATTACAGCAACATTTCACCTTTGGAAATTAATAAATACAGAACAGGAAATGACATCCCTGTTGCCACTGCTGCTTCCTCCAGGCTACAAAGGCAATGCAATTTGTGTTCTGATTCTTAAACCATACCTGAGTTCATAAACATCATCACAAGTCATCATAGGCATAGCCGCCATGTGGGTGTGTCAGTTTCGGCCACTGCAAACTGGTCTGATTAGAGGAATTCAATAACCCATTAATGAGTGGTGTCAATCATTCTGCTCCACAGTCAGTGTAGTCTCTCCACTTCTGTTTTTTCTCTACTTATTGCTCCCTGCCTGCTTCTTGTTCATGCATGAAAGAAAATGAGAGAAAACGGTCCATACAACGAGTTACATAGGAAAATCCACATGTATACTCGCAGCCCTTGTCTGTTCAACTTGGACATTATTATCCATGTTTGCTGCAGCGACCTTTGAGAGAAAAAGAGCGTATCTGACTTTCTAAGAGGCGACTTTCTGCTGCAGGCAAAATCCTGAAAAACTCAACCCCCGTTAAACAGTTCAACTCCACTCTGCTGACACCCCGCTGTATTAGTCTGAAACTGTAACTTCAAACTCCAGCAAAGAAACACACACGAAATGTTACTGATGTGATGACTAAACACAAAATATTCACTATTGGAACATATGACCTTTTACTAAATTGTGACATTCATTTTTAACACGCAAAACCCCTCTGCACTGTCAGGAGTGAGCAAGAGCACACTGTGTACAACGAGGAAACAGACACGCTCCCCAGGTAGTTTAACATCTACAAGCTACGGTGAAGACACTGACCTTCAGACAGACTAGTTGAGCTGTCAGGTTGACTCAACACCAGTAAAAGATGTAGGAAAGTAGACAAGGTGGTTGAAAAGGGGAGTTTTCCAGTGAGCAAGGTGACACGAAAGAGACATTTGAGAAAAGGTCACATCATTTACATCATTACCTCCAGAAGGCATATGAACGATGTGTGTATATACATGCCCAGAATGGATGCCTGCATTCTTTTTTCTTTTACAGCCAAACCTAACCATTGTGGTGGACAAGTGTGTGTGTTTTTCTGTGTGTGTGTGTGTGTGAGCATCTGCTCTGGTATCTGACACTCTCAGACAGCCAGTAGCATGGCTCAGTGAGGGAGATGGCGTGATCACTGGACCGTGGTCTGTCTTATCCTGTCTCACACACACACACTCTAGACAGCCACTGAGGCCACCAAGATAATACGCCTCTCCGGTGCTAGTGTTACACCATTAAATTGGGATTTTGTTTTATAAACTAGCCAAGGCTAAAATATAATCATACATTTAAGCCTGTAAATCCCAGCCACAGAAACTGTTAAGTGTCTGGAAAGGGTGATTTCCTTGCTGGTAAATGAACAAAAACGCAAGCCAGCAGAGAATTTTCTTCAGCAGCTGTGCATGTTGCAGTTAACTTGGTTGTATGATTTGGATTATGTTCCTTGAACCCTCACTTTGTGTGTCTTTTTTGAGAGACTTTCATGAAGAAGAAATGCTGTATATATTGATACAAGACAAAATAATATAAAATTGTATTCAAAAAGGAACTTTTAACTTGACTTAAGTAATGTTAGGGTCATTCGGTTGCAGGTTTTGTCCACCATACTGTGAATTTAGCCATCGTATCCCTGTTGGTAACTTCTGATCACTGTTCCTTTTTGATGAGACTGTTGTCACCAGAAAAACTGCAGCAATTGCAGTGATTTTATTAAAAGTGTAAAAAAAAAAAAGTAGTGTAGTATGATGTTGCAGCACAGCAAAACCGCTCAGGGAGCAGACTGGGGTAGATCGATAAGTCAACAAAGCATTTGGCATTGACAAGGGAGACTGCTGTTTCTTTTTTGTTTCCATCCAACAGATTTTTGTTATTTTTTATTTAAATCCTGACCACAATCTTTCAGTAACTTTCACCAAATAATTCTTCCTTTAACTATGACCACAATTGTTCCCTAATCTTAGCCAAGTCTTTTTTTTGCCCAAAGAACAATCTTTGAACTTCTGTAGCTTTACTGCTCTACTGTAGCTTTATTCAAGTAGACAAATAGTCTCACTCACTGTCCACTTACTTGGTTGTTCAGGGGTTTGGGGGCATATTCCACAATCCTCATTAACAGATTACCATGGAAATGAAAGATGTTGCGAAGATCAAACAGGAACTGTCAAGTTCAATTTAAGTCAACATAGATAAGAAGTCCTAGAGGCGGAAGACCTCTGTTTGTTGCCTGTTTTGATAGTGTTGACAGCTCAAGTTTCATTCAGCCTAATATGAACCACCTTTGTCGTAGTGTTTGCCACTGTCACACTAATGATCTCAACAGCTGAACATTTACCACCAGCTAACACTAAAATGGTGGAAGGTATTTTTTTGTTGAGGATCAGTATGTCATTACTTTGACACTGGTGTCAAAAACTGTATTTTCTTTACGTAGAGAATAGTCGCAAAGGGTTGAAAGAATGCTCAAACCCACTTCAGCCATTTCAAACTTGAATCTACTGTGGTAACCACATACCGCACCACCTGTTTTGATAAACATTTAGCTTTTGATGTATTTTATACTTTCTGAGAAAATTTTAAGAAACCCAATTGGAAGAGCAAAGACCATGTGAACATAAAACAGTGAATTTTCAGTCTCTTTCGCAGTCGACCACCTAACATATTATTTATATTATATTTTGCAGGTAGGGTGAAACAAATGATTGTCTAATAATCATAATCCTTATTTATTTGGCCACTAGTGGGCAACAGATATTACTATGAAGCAGATAAACAGATTTTACTGTGCCATGAAACACCTAGTATGGCTGAATCCAATTTGTCACCCTCCAGACTGCACTGTGACATTTCTGACCTGCTAAATGTAAAATATTATATATATATATATATATATATATATATATATATAATCTTTACCCCAATTTTTGACCTTGAATCTTTATCAAAAGATTTTGTTTTTTTGTATGTGTTTCAAGATACTCCTGGATCTGTTAAACTATTGTCCTTATTTTCTGTCAGTTATTCCCAGGGGCACACCTGCAAAGAATGACCAAGATATACAATGTGTACCCATAGGTCAAGTTAAATTATAGAAAGACTGAAAAGGATCTTTACTCCTTTAACTCTTCTGCTATGCTCTTTCCCTCTCCTCCTCCTTCTACCCCTCTCCTCCTGTGTCCCCCTTTCCCCTGTCATTTCTTTCTTCTCTTTCCCCTCATTCCCCTCAGATTCCTATCCAACACATCATTTGAGGGCCAGAGCGGTTTTATATCCAGAGACATTAACAGCCAGAATGTCATCTCAGAGGCCCATCACTACATCTGGTCCCTCCAGTTGGACCCTCTAGGCCAGCCAACCTGGACCCGCCTGGGCCGCTGGCGTAGAGAGAAAGTTCTGATGGACCAGGGGGCCTGGCCAAGCCATCATGGTTCTGGGGGCGGAGGTGACTGGCGCCGATCCACACGGCTGCACATGCGAGTGGTGACACTGGTGGAGCATCCCTTTGTATTTACCCGTGAGGTGGATGGGGATGGGTTGTGTCCTGCCGGCCAGTTGTGCCTCGACCCGCTCACCAATGAATCTTCGGTTTTGGAAAGACTTTTCCATAATCTTGCAGGACACAACGTATCTTTTCCCACAGACCACAAGAAGTGTTGTTATGGTTACTGCATTGACCTGCTAGAGAAACTTGCAGAGGACATGGGCTTCACTTTTGACCTCTACATTGTAGGTGATGGGAAGTATGGGGGGTTCAAGAATGGTCGCTGGACAGGATTGGTGGGTGATCTGCTCAGTGGTGCTGCCCACCTGGCAGTGACTTCTTTTAGCATTAATTCGGCCAGAAGCCAAGTCATTGACTTCACTTCCCCCTTCTTCTCCACCAGCCTGGGAATTCTGGTCAGTACCGCTCTGCGCTCTGTTTCTTGCTCTCTCACTTGTCTCTTCTTTTTTCCCTCATTTTGTAATTTCTTTCCACTTGTTATATATCTCACTTCTGTTACTCTTTGGACCATCCTTCTCCGCTCTCTGTCACTGACCTCACCTCAACTCTCTCCGTTTGGTATGCTGGTGGTCAGTACCAATATGGCAGAGTTTTATTACGGCAAGCTCTTCCTTATTGGATTCTAATGCAATTCCCCATACGGGACTAGACTGGTGAGTGTACAGCTTTGTGGGGTGACCCTATTACTACAATTACTTTACCCAGTCTCACTGACAGGCATAGTGATGGTGGTAATCACTCCCTCCTCTCTTTCTTAACATGCCACAAGAGAGGGAGATGTTCTGCTTTGATAACAGTGTCTGTGTCTTCTATTACCTATGGATTTTTATCCTTTTCCAAATAACAGTGTCACACACAGCATTATCAGTAGATTTGCATTTGATAACAGTACACTATTGGTTTATCACACATTTTAATCAGATTACTGCAAGGCTAGTGGATTTGTATCTTCCTTTCATTTTAGTATTTATATGTACTAAAGAGTCATGGGGGGATTGAAACTTCCCTCCATCTAGCCTCCTTCATATCCCATCATGAATAACCTATGAAAATTGATAACAACAATAATATCTGAAAATGACACCAATGTCTTCCTTTCATAATTTCAATTATAACAATCCTGTGTTCCCCATGCCCAGGTTCGTACTCGCGACACAGCTGCACCCATCGGTGCCTTCATGTGGCCTCTCCACTGGTCCATGTGGCTCGGCATCTTCGTCTCCCTCCACGTCACCGCTGTCTTCCTCACCCTGTATGAGTGGCACAGCCCCTTTGGTATGACTCCACGTGGGCGCAACCGCGATCGGGTGTTCTCCTTTTCCTCAGCTCTCAATGTGTGCTACGCTATTCTGTTTGGGAGGACGGTGGCCATCAAACCGCCAAAGTGCTGGACAGGCCGCCTGCTGATGAACCTCTGGGCCATCTTCTGTCTGTTCTGTCTGTCCACCTACACTGCTAATCTAGCCGCTGTCATGGTTGGGGAGAAGACCTATGAACAACTGTCAGGGATACATGACCCAAAGGTACAGAAGTCAGAAAGTGTGACTGCAAATAACAGCAGTCTCTGAAATTGAAGTTCAAAGGTCCAGAAAACTTAATTCAATCAACTTCTTCAAATAAGTAATAAGATCATTATACACTGTTTTCTACCAAACTTAGAACGGTTATTTCACATTCGAAAACTCTGCATTTTTTCTCTTTTCCTCTATGCTATTCTTTTCATATTTTTCATGAATTTATTAGTTAAATTAAAATTAAAATAATGGCATTTTGGTTCTCAGGTTTGCTTTTCCACAAACATTTTCCATTTAAAAGTGTGATTTTCAAATTGACTAGGTTTAATTTGTTTGTTTTTTCATGAATTCTTGCAAACATCTTTGTTTAGTTTATCTCAAGATTTTGATGACTAACAGGCCATTGTGGAATTTCTGTTGTCTTGTCCAGGATATACAGTACACTTTTTAAAACTGCTGACTGGAATGTTAGGTATTCTTGTAAAGAGTACAGTCTTTTAAACTTTAAGTCAGCAAATATATTCTTTAATTAAACCACCTTTATAAGGGCAATTGGGGTAAGGTAATTATTGCTTTTTGTCAACTCACCAACTCTCACAACAATACAGGGATGCTGTGAATCGTTTCCAGAAAAGAGCAAAAAAAAAGAAAAACAAATAAGTTTCACGAGCTAAAAACGTGCCCATTGAGGAAAAGCGAAACAACAGGTTAAAATGAACAATATCAATATTATCAATATTTTGAAGGCCAGGTGTAACATCTGTGTTTATTTCCTCTTTCCTGCAGTTGCACCATCCCTCTCAGGGATTCCGATTTGCCACAGTGAGAGAAAGCAGCGCAGAGGACTACCTCAAGAAGAGTTTTCCTGAGATGCATGAGTACATGAGAAGATACAATGTACCTGCAACACCAGATGGCATACATAATCTAAAGTAAGATGTTCACATACATCACATAGACACACGCATAGACATTCAGCTATACAAGGCATGTACAATCATGCCGGTCGTCACATCTGTCGTCAAATATTCAGTAACTATCCAACCAGTTATCTCTTGGTGTCATCGTTCTCTAAAAATCAATGGCAAAAAGAAACTATCATTTTTTTAAAAAGAGAAAGTCCACATTTGAAGGGAGAAAAAAGCATTGCTGTCATTCCCCACCACAAGCCTGCCTGTTTGCATTCAGATCCCACCCTCCCCCTTACCCTGCCATTGCTGTCATCCTAAGCCGCTTCAACATTCAACCGGCATCCCCATGGAGCAAAGCAGAATAAAGTGAGAAAAGGCAGCTGGAATGCAGGCCTAGGCTGAGTAGGACACAATTTCAATGGATAAAGCAAGATTTTTTTACTGAGCTTGTAAAATGCTGATTAGAGGGTTCAAGGGAAAATGTCATCTTCAGAAAATTACAACTGGGGAACAAGACAGCACAGTATGCCGCAATGTAAATTTGAACACTCTGTAGTCAGGGTTTACTCCCCAGGGAACCAGGCATCAGTTATCAGTTACATAATCATATAATATTGTATGGTATAGTAGTGGACACTCAACGTTGTAGTATAATGTATCTACTGTACACTGCATTGACAGGAGTAGCCTCACAGGTAGATTAAACTGAACATTCATGAATTGGTTCAAACAAAACTGGATTTTGGGATTGCCGTGGTCACCTTTATAAATAGGGGAGAAAATAAAGCCTGCCACACTGTTCTGGGGATTTTAGTGTTTAATCATGTTTTATTTGTGATTTTTGTACAGTTTCTTTCATTTACATTGTGACATGTAACAAGACTATTTTTATTAGAAGATTTTAGATTATTAATGTCATTTCAAACTGTCATTTTGGATTTTCCTTTGGATCATGATAAGTATATTTTTATTATGATAGATATATATTTAAAAAAAGAAATTTCACCCTGATTGCTATACCACCATTTCTTTTGGAAATTTGAAAGTCTATTTGAAGATGTCTTGGTTCTCATCCCTGCACAATATACATCCATTACAGTATGTTTTTTACCAATACTGTGTTTTACCATAGTTTTTCAGCTTAATGAACACGTCACACCAAAGCAATCGAAACAGGCAACAACTCCTAACTGCAGCCTGTCGGCTATATAATTAGAGCATTTTGAGAAAGGGCACTGACTGGAGCATTATCAGCCACCAGACAACTGTCTTGTACTATATTGGCTTGCTTATTAAAATAGCAGAGATATTGGACATGTTGCTTTTTTAGATTCAACTCTTATCTCTGAATGGGTTTCAAAGCTCACACCTGAAACATAACAATATATTCCAGAGGATTTTTAACCTGGGTGCTGACAGGTCTTACTTTATGATGTGAAGACTTTTCCCTGATCAACCATGGTGATTCAACATTAATGGAACTGCTGTGTCTCACATCATCTTGAATTATATAAAGCAACACACACAGAAATGTGTCCTGTCACTGGTGGCATTTTCCATTCATGCCATCGGGATGCAAATGCATGATTCAGCTACTTTTACAAGCCCTACTGTAGGAAGATGATGCAGAATAGCAGGCATCATGTTTTAATCATATTGTTTAGGTAATTGGTTGATATCACGGTAGTGGTCTGGTCATAAAAAGCATAACACTAATAGTCTACTGCGGTGGAAAGACCAAGGACGTATGCAGCAACCTAATTCAACCTGTAATAATAAACAGCCCGCTTGTACGTAGAAGCGGAGGATTTCAAACACTGTCCTTGATAACAAGCAAAAAATACAGGGAATATCTTGAAAGGGGCTTTGTAGAATTTGTGTCCCTGTAGGCTTGGGCTGTCAGTAAAGACATTTTGAGTTGATTTGCAAAAGCCTCACTGAGAGTGTTGTGTTGTGACTTAATATCTCACCTCTGTATAGAAGACTTGGAATGAGGAATGCAAGGAAATTGGCAGAAACTGGCAGAAAGGCAGTAATTTTACTGGCATGTGGCCAGTAAAAGTATTGGAAAACCATGGACAAGACCAGCCTAAGAAATATGAGGTTCAGACAAGGCAGTTGAGAACAGTTTGTTGTTTTTGAATCACTTTTGCATCTCTTTTTCAGTTATTGTGGAACTTAAACCATACAAACCCCCACTCGTATTTCTGTCAATTGAACTTCACTTTACCTGTGAAATGAAGTGAAAACATTTTTCCATTATTCTATATACTCACTGTGTAAGGTCAGAGGTGTGACGTGAGGACTGAAACAGAGAAAATAAGACTAAGAGTAGCAGACCAGGACTGAGATGACAAAATCAGGTTAATTTAAGTTTATGTCTTGGAGGGTGTAAAAGGTTAACATTTCATGTTAAATTCAGAGGGTTGCTTTAAAATGCGTGTTTCTGGAGTTGATTCCCAGAAGATAGAAGCTATGGTTATATTTTGTACAATGACGAATTTTACATTTGAATTTGAGTGACTATGGATCAATCCCAGTCCATCAAAACAAGTTCACATGCCACTGATCAGATACCCATTAAACTTAAAGCCACAATTCAGGTCAATACCCTGGTTGTCTGAACATCACATGCAATGAAATGGCATGTAATTAATTGTGATCATGTTTTGTGGTGCAATGATTGACTTTAGGGATATCCCGATAATTTTTTTTTGACCTCGAGTCCGAGTCCGAGTCATTTGCTTTTGAGTATCTACTGATACCGAATCCCGATCCGATACTTCTCCATCCACCCATCCATCATCAACCGCTTATCCTGCGTACAGGGTCGCGGGGGGGCTGGAGCCTATCCCAGCTGGCATAGGGCGAAAGG
>JAPMOB010207971.1:5404-35058 GCA_029875015.1 Lepomis gibbosus
ACATCAGTCAGGACCTCATTGTTGTGGAAGTCCAGAGGAAGTCGACACTCATCCAGACCGTCAAAGATGAACACAACCTGGAACTTGTCAAACCTACAGATTCCTGCTTCTTTAGTTTCAGTAAAGAAGTGATGAACAAGTTTCGCCAAGCTGTACTTTTTCCCCTTCAGCACATTTAGCTCTCTGAAAGTGAATGGAAATGTGAACTGTATGTCCTGGTTGTCTTTGCCTTGAGCCCAGTCCAAAGTGAACTTCTGTGTTAAGACTGTTTTCCCAATGCCCGCCACTCCCTTTGTCATCACTGTTCTGATTGGCTGATCTCTTCCAGGCAAAAGTTTAAAGATGTCTTTGCATTTGATTGTTGTTTCTGGTCTGGCAGGTTTCCTAGCAGCTGTTTCAATCTGTCTGACCTCATGTTCATAACTGGCCTCTCCAGTTCCCGCCTCTGTGATGTAGAGCTCCGTGTAGATCTCATGCAGAGGGGTTGGGTCTCCAGTTTTAGTAATACCCTCGAACAAACACTGGAACTTCTGCTTCAAACTAGATTTGAGCTTCCGTTGGCACACCACCGGAGATTCTGCATGAACAGAAAAACAGTAAGTGAATGTTACAGTAAATGTAACTGCAGTTGAGGGTTTGTTAAACCCTGTAGTGCTAGGCATTTCAAATCTGTTCATCTGTGGAACTACAATGTTACGTCAAACCCACATTCACAAACTACCACACACAATGTGTAGTATTTTCCCCATTGTGTAAAAGTTTTTCTTGACTGTTATCAGAGTTTAGGGTAACATTAGCATATCTGTCCTGCTAACCCGAGATAAACTTATGTTTGCCAAACACATCAGCTAGTCCTCAGTCTAAAGTCTTTACTTTTGTAACATTTTTCCTTTTCCTACTAATTCCCCATTACTGTGTTAAAGCTGTAACAATCTTACTCCTCTGCAGAGCGTCAGCCAGCTCCTCCCGGTTTATTCTCTTCAAGAAGTACAGCACAATTTTCAGAAATGCCTCTCTGCTGCTCCTCATCTCCTCTTCCTCCTCGCTGTCAATCACCCCGTCATCCGGACACTCTGAACTCATAACCCTCTGCACCGTCTTCAGTTCGTTCTTCACAAAACTGATAATGTTCTCCTCAAGAAGCTGGAAAATATATATATAAACTAATGTAAACTTCTTCAATCCATTATACAGCAAAGAGAAGAACTGTCATGACTGGTGGAGTTACTGGTTAATGTGCTAGAACATTTACACACCATAAACACTGAGTCTCTGTCTGTTTGATCTTCTAGGGAAGACTGATCAATGTGAACCTCTGACATCTCCTGTTGGGGCCTGTGGAGGGAAACAGACCGGTTGAGAAGCCTCTCATTTGAGAAGCTGGAACCAGAGAATGTTTCATATTTTTGCTTGAAAAAATACTGAAACTGTGTGATTGAGAAATAAGTTGCCCATTAATTCTCTGGTGGTCAACTTAGTTGTGTAAACAGCTTTTTATAACAAAACAGAACAATGAATTGATAAATTGAAAAAAAAAATCAGCTAATTAATGGAAATAATAAAAGCTATGGCCTTAAATAACATGAATAATAGAAACTTAATTCATAGGGACATTTCTCAAAACAAAAGGATGGATTATAAATATCAACATAAGATAACAGCAATGAGTTCGTTATACTGCAAACAGACAGCTGGGTAGGGCCCTGTTTCAGAAAGCGGGAATAGTGAAAACTGAATATTTTGAGCCTGAGATATAGGAAACTCTGGGTTTTCTGTTTCAGAGAGCGAGATCAGATAAACCCTAGATCAGTAACTCCGGCAACTGATGCTGTAAACCTCGAAAACCATCATTTCCTCTCTGATTCCTCCCCTCCTGCGGAGCCTGAGGAAGCTGTCTGACACACCGTTTCATTTCTTCATTCATTCTGTCGATATCGAGCCACATATCTGAATGTGTTTACATCTTTAAAAACTTTAAAATCCCGGTTAGATAGTCTATTAGTTTTTTATCCAAACATGATCTTGAGCATGATGCTTTATGATCAATCAGTCATCGATGTAAGGACAGATATCCGTACATCGTGGAGTTATCCTCAGCCCAGAATAACATCTGTGTCCGTCTTTAGGTATAACACTGTGACAGTTGCACTGAAAACACTTACTGTGGGCTACATTACTGCAGTAATAACGGTTTAATATGTCACCTATAAACCAACAGTAATCTTTTATATTGTAGTCGCACTGATTGGACTGAACATTCCTATCGTCGTTATCAACTGAAGATAATGTGACTGTTGATGAGTGAGGATGACTGTGGTGCAGAAACAAACAGGCCTAAATAAGGTTTAAAAGGGAGTTTTTCATTAATAGCAGCTGATCTGAATGTGTTTTGACAGAATTAATAAAATATGAAATATGCAAGATTTTATTAATGTAAAATAGAAAAAATACTTTAACCTATAGTCCTAGACACATTTTCCACTGCAAAAAATAATAGGCTAACCTGCTGTGTGTGACTGTGACACAATCACAGGTTCATGAGTAAACTGTGTCTTATATTTGATCTATAGCCTACCTATTTTCAACTATACCTATAATCAGGTAGCCGACTGCCACTGGCATTTTGTCCGTCGGGTTACAGCTTAATAAATAGCCTATAGCCTTCCTATTTAAAATCAAATGTAATGGGCTGTAGCACTTCATCATCCATTAAAGAAATCCCAGGTCTGGTCAATGATGAATGAGCAATGCTGTGTAGTAGCCTAATAATGTTAACTTATTGATCCTTCTTATATTCCTGCGTTTTAGAGCCAATCATGGTCCATGCTGGCACACGTTCATATTTATAGCTCCACCCCATTAAAATGGAGGCTCTGCCTTTATTTACTCGTTGCCACGGTGAATCGGAGCCTCGGAGCACCATTGATGAGGCTTTTTTTCATCCCCATGAACTTCCATCAGGCTCAATATACTCAGAGTTGATTGAACTTATTCTGATCAGCTGTTTTGGAACCGAAAATTCAGAGTTTCCCACCTCAGGATCGATCAACCCAGAGCTCAGGGATAAGCTCAGAGTTTGTTAAGCCTGCTTTCTGAAAGGGCCCTGGCCAGGGTTAAAAACAAAAAACACTGACATTACATAGCAGTGTGTTGGCTTACTCTGTTTCAGAAGAATGTTGTCCTTCAAAAGCAAGAGGTGGCTCGATTGACTGATCACTCTTTATAAACACACAAATGGGCCCAGGAGAGTCTGGTTTCTCCTCCTGGATCCTAACCCAGTTGAAAAAAGAAAGATAGTTTACCTCTAATATAATGTTGGTAATGCTTACACAGTACAAAGAGAAAAGTTAACGTACTCTGTTTCTGAAGATTGTTGTTTTTGAAAAGCAATAGGTGGCTCCCTTGACTGGCTGGTCCTCATGGACACACAGCTGTGCACAGGGGAGGCTGGTCTATCCTGCTGCTGCTCTGGCCTTAAACACACCACAGACTTTTTAGAATTTGAATCATAATGTAAGCAACATAAATGCAACAGCTGAGCTCCGATAGTCATGGAAACTTGAGATCCTTGTCTCACCTCTGGGCTTTGGTCGAGCTGTCATGTTCCCCAAATGGAGTAGGTTTAGTAGGGAGGACTCCCTCATCTGTCCCTTCAGGCAGATCCATTAAGCTTACGCCTTCACATGAACAAACCCAAACTGCTGCGTCAGTCAGACTGTAAATGCAACTGACATGCTCCATCAAGTCTGCCCGCACTATGGCAGAATAAAATGTCCATTTTAGTTTTGGCCACAAACATCACAAATGTAGGATACTTTGATAAGTGCTTTGTCAAAGTGCACAGGATTGTCAATGCTAACAATTCTACCTTGTGTATATCTGATTGATACCTCAATTTTGTCTGACTCCAGCTTTAATCTTAAGTGTCTAATGTGTCATCCTGTTAAAGAACTAAATGTTTCAGAGCCTTTCACATCCTGCAGTGAAAGACAGTATATTCCTGGAAGCCAACTGTTTTTGAGTCATTAACAACACATACCACGCTGCTGTCTGACAAAGTGTCATTTGTTCATGAGTCATTTCTCACGGGAGATATTAAAAAAAAGCTAAATACAAGCTGTGCTAATTAATGCCACTCAGATTCATATCAATTACATGATTAGTACAGTACAGTAGCAGTCAAAGGTTTGGACATACCTTCCCATTCACTTCAATGAAAGAGTGCATCCAAACTTTTGACTGGTCTGGCCCTGGGTATGGTACATGTAGCTGTGCTTAACAGAAACCAAATCAGTTTCCAGCTTTTATTAAAATACATTAAAATTATAAGTCTTATTTTTAGTGGTGGACAGTAACAGTATATTTACTTAAGTACTGTATTTAAGAATAAATGTACTTGAGTAGATGGGTAGGTTTATTGTCACAATATAACGTAAGTTATAGAGTGAAATTGAGTTTTGTAACTCCCTTTGCTACATAGCAGACAATATACATTAATAAAGACTCAATTATGGAAAACAGAAATAAACTATCATCACTGAAGCATTGCTGAGGATGAAAGCGTTTTATTATTCATCTGCTACTTTATACAGTACCATATTTTTCAAATCACTACATCACATAAAGTTATCTTGCCGATTAAGATTTTACATTTAAAGCATATGATCAGTTTATAAAATGTATTTATCTAATATAAAATATGTATTCTTGTGCAGTGCATAAATTATGGAGAACATTTGGTTCTAAATTGAATCTCAGCTCTGATGCATGTTTTTAGTCACACATCATGAATCATCACTGTCAGAGAACTGACATAAAACTATCTGTATGACTGTATCCTATCTGTTGTGAGATTTTCTGTAAATAATTGCCCTTCACTGCACAAAATAACACAGAACAATCAAATCAGCATCATTCTGTGAGGTTAGAGCCTCAACACCTTCCCTTTACCTTAGTGTGAATAGTTTTATTTAATAGGCTTAATACAGAATGACCTTAGGAAGAGCTGACATTTTCCACACAATGTTCTGAATGTTGCGCACAAAAGGAGATTAATGTGGTAATCAGATGTCACTTGTTGCAATAGCAACGGTTACAGTTAACATATTGAAGTGCTGTACAGCAATATATCAGCATTAATACTAAATTAATATGCAATAATATACAGTGTCAGGGGTCATTCTGCTTACTTTTGACGCTTACTTTTGTCTTTCTCTAATTGAGTAGTCTATATTTATAGTAGTTTTGCTAAGTTAAGTTAACCTAATTTAAAATAATATCTATTGTCTTAAGAGTTTTAGCATCTTTGCCGGCACAACTATGGGCTGTCCTGGCTTAATATGCTTAAATTACGTAACTGTATCTGTATTGTAGCTTGTTAAACCATTTTTAGACTGTGAGACTTTTAATGTTAAACAGGCTATTAACCCCCCAAAAAACTGTAGTAGTCGGGTTCTTACCTTTTCTTTCTTCTTAAATTTGCTGCGTCACACCCATATAACTTAGTCTGGTCACACCGAAGTGAAACTTCGAACTTGAACGAGAAAATCAACCAGGAAGTGATAAAAAAACGAAAAGAGACAGGAAAAAGACGAATACTCTGGATGCTGTTAAGTTTACTTGTCTGTCACATAGACATTTTTACCTACAAACACCCGACATCCCTAACGCTAGGTGTTTCGACTTTTAACCAGTTTAAAGGAGTAGGCTAATCTAGCGTCCTGAGTTCTTAACTGCAGGCGGCTGCCCAGGATGTGTCCTGACCGTGACCCCGATACAGAAGCGACACACTACCCTAGAAAAACCCTAATAGACTTCAAAGATACATGTCGGACTGTTTGTGGGGAATAATGTAGGTGACTCCTTGTGTATGAGGAAGGATTTATATGTGGTTTTAGAGGGAGGTCGCCTGAAAACAATCCTCAGGGCAAAGGTTACTAATTTTATCAAGGTGAGACTTGGGAAGGAAAACCTATAAACAAGGGTTAAGCGCCATTGAGGTTATGTTAGTAAGCCTATTAATTTTTTTTAGGCTACTACTTTTAGCCAATTATAGATTCAGTATTTCCCCACCATAATTGTATTGCTGGCAGCGACTAACAGAAGGACTGCAAAAAGGTCTGACAAAGTTTTGCAGGTAAAATATAGTTAATATTCTTCTAAAAACTTCTTGAAATTAACTTCAGTAAGGATGAAGAAAACGTGTCAGATATATATATATATATATATTTTATATATATATATATTTATTATTATTGATGCAATGTATATATCACTTTAATGTTGCAGCTGGTAAAAGTGGAGCTAATGTTAATTACTTTATATACTGCTGTGGGTAGGTTATGAATAAAATACCATGCATTATTAATTTTCATAAAGGGCGAATAAGTACCTTTACTTTGGTATTATTACTTTTTAAAATAAATGATCTGAGTACTTCTTCCACAATTTATCTCTGCCATTACTGATAGTAGTACAAGAGAAAAGACAAGATGTATGATGCTTTCGCAATATTATTGTTACACATTCATGCCAATATAGCTCATTTGAATTGAATTGAATTGAATTGAGAAAAGATAACACCACTCACTTATTTTGACACTGGCATCTCTTTTCTGCATTTTTTCAAGTCCTAAAATAAGCTAAATTTAGCATTCCTCAGAAACTTCCTCTTTGTTATTTTCCATCTCTTACAGGAAATTACTTGCAATAAGTTATTGAAAGGTGCACACAACATGATTTCTAATGATGTTGGTGAACCCCCAGGAAGGACAAGTACTGCAATTTAAGTTCATTTAAAAAAAATTAAGATGAAAATACACTACATGAAAGAGAAGTGCCTTATGAAAATAGTCTGTAATTACACTGAAATCCAACTGCTGAAGCAACAGCGTCCCACATCTGATCTATTCTATATCTTCTTGGAAGAAATGATGCTAATGACTGACTGATTTAACTTTTACATTATCTATCTCAACTTTCTTTAATTACTTGTCATTCCTTTTGTAGAGTTTTGACTCAAATAATCCAGGTTGATCACTGCAGGAAAAAAACAACACCCACAGAGGGTATTCTGTATTATTAAGTGTGATGTGATATGGTTACTTTTACTGAATACTACACTGTATATGTTAGTTGTTGTAGTAAAGTCCAGTACTTTGTCCATTTTTTGTGTGGTAAGTTGATGAAGTTATTAAATTGTGGAATAAAACAGCTTCATTAAATGATAACCCTTCTGGCACTGAGGATCAATCTGTTAGGGTCATAGTTTCTAGCAAAACCCAAACGGACAGGACAGGGTAGGGCTAAAATGCACTTCACCTGACATTTGTTTACAGTCAGTAACAGATGACAGGCAGGCAGACGATCGCATAGAGAAACAGGTGGAGATGGAGACAAGTAACATGTTTAGCTTCAGCTCTAAGGCAACGTAATGAGGAAAACTGTTATCTACACTAATGAACAAATGAGCCGCAGCTGTGCAGGCAGGTGGCTGATGACAAGAACAAGGTGATCATCAGAGAGCTGGCCTGGAAAATAACACAGAACACACCAGAGACTCACAATTTCCACACAGGTTTATTCAATGAGATGCAGCATTTGAAAATGTTGCTCGCACAAGGAGAAAAAAACAGATAACAACTTGTAAGAGTTAGGATAAGACACATCTAATTGCATTTGTTATGACACTGTTAGTTCATGCTTCTGTCACTCTGTTCTCCACTTTAGACAGAAACTAATGAAGGACAGTTTTACCGCAGAGTTGGCATCCTCTCCTCTGTAAGCTAGCGGCAGTGCATTTACTGGTCTTGAATAAAAAGCAAAAACAACTAAAAAGCAACAATGCATAGATGGATATTTATGGCTGAATCCTATTCAGATATCTGCACATAAATGTGTTTGCTTACTATGTGCACAAACTTTATATCAGTGGGGAACCTCTCCCTTAACGGTTTTTAACAGGCATTGCACATCCTTGTGTAGTGGATTTGCACATTTGCTGGACACATTTTGAAATGTTATTAGTCTTTGTGAAAGTATTCACATCACACATTATAGCTAACATACAAAATGCATGGTTTATTAAAAAAATAAATATCCCTTTTTGCTATTGCTAAAAATACGATCTGAAAATATCTTTCCATGTCAGACGGTCGCAAAATAAAAAGAGGCTATTACTCAGGTGCATTGAGTTACAGATAACATCAGTGTAAAGGAAAAAACATACATTTCATACATAATAACTCATTTTTCACTCTTGGATGCTGAAATGTGTTGATGACTGCATAATTTTAAGAGATAAAGGTATTTATGATCAACTGAGTATTTAAATTACTAAACTTTTCCACTCCAGCACTGACTATAAAAAAGGTATTTAAGCCACATGAACCTTATTTAAATCATTATTTAACACTGCTTTTCAGTACTTGAGTAGTAAATTTGCAACGTTAATGTTTTCATGACAGTTTTTTGCTTAATCACGGGAAGGAAGAAGTGGAAACATGACAATGTATCTATTTTTAAAGAGTTCCTGACTTGGTCTAGTTCAGACATAATTTCTACGTATGATCACAGTGGTATGTCCCTCTCTGAGATAAATTTATTTTCTCTCGTCTGGACGTATGGACAAGTCATATTTTTTTCTGAGCTGCTGTGTAATAAATGTTTCCAGAGATATTCATCAGGAATTTTCCCTCCCGCCACATTATATACTGCAGTCACAGAAGAATGATATGATTTAACAGCAACATGTCTTTATAGTATTGGCTCCAGTTTGCCTCTATTATATACCTTTTACCATTATACTGAAAAGGCTGCTGTTAAATTTTATAAATTTAATTTTCAGTTCACTTCTATTATATTGGGTTCAAGGCAGACATCTCAGAGACAGATATCTTGCTTTACTAGCTTGCATCAAGTATGCTTTCAATATTTATAGCAACATTATAGAAACAACTAACTGACAAGACATTAACCATTTACAAAGCTGCCTACTTGGAAACAGTTTAAAGGCAGCTGTTGCCTTAAAAAGCTGTGGATTTCCAATATGGCTGCCTGAGGGTGCTTTACTGTGTGTCACCTGAGCTTAACTTGGGTCCAACATGTGTGATAATCCTGTGTAGCACCATATAGGAGGGGCTAACTAACACAAACTAATTATTCGTGAGGAAAAAAAACGTATTTACAAAGCACCACATGAGGTGGATAGATAGAAAAGTATGTGTGGACAAAAGCATGACTGCTGTGGTATTTCCCTTTGTCCAGTGTTGTGTGTTTATCTCTTGGCATAGCTGATATAGCTGTTCTCAATGCACAGCACGACGTAGGAGCTGGAGCAGCTGCTGGAGCTCTGCTGGATCAGACTACTGCTCTGCAGCGACGACGCCATGCCAGTCAGCGCCCGGTCGCTCACACGCCATGTCTCACAATAGCTGTCAACATGTTGCTGCCCGGCGCTGGTTGACCCGTGCCAAACCATCTTCTCTGGCCTGGGAGAAAACAGAAAAGATGGCATGAATACAGGAAGTTTTGGTCACTTTTTAATGCTTATGTTTGTGTTTTGTGCCACAGTTTATTGCTTTATTTTCAGAATATTTAAGTCTATCTGATTGTGTCATGTATTTATAACCAATTTTGGCCCTTGTTTTTTGTCTCACCATGTGCTGTCTCTGAGAACATCTTTGCCATCAAAGGAGTAGATTGACACATTGTCCTTCATTCTGCCGTCATTGAAGATGGCCTCCCAGCTGTCAAACAGAACCTCGTCCTGACAAAGATGAAACAAAACAATTAGTACAAAATTCTGGTGAAGACTAGTTTTAAAGTTTTACTTGCAAACAGTACTTGTTTCTACTGTTTGTGCCGAGCTAAGCTAACCAGATTTTAGCTGTAGCATCATATTTAGCATACAGACATGAGAGCGGTATCAATGGCTCATCTGACTCTTGGCAAGAAAGCAAATGAACGTATATTCCAAAATGTCAAATGATTCCTTTAAATGGTTAAAAACCCTCTATTAGCTACCCTCAGGTTGACTATTGGCACACGGTCCCTGTCAGCCTTGCGGACTATGCTGTGGAGATCTTGGAGCTTGGCAGACAGGAAGGCCCGGAAAGTTCCCTTCAACCCGATGGCCTGAGCCTCAGTGAAGCAGCGGTAGTCTGCGCCGCGAATGCCCCGCATGGAGCCAGTATGGGGGCTGTTAAGGGCGATCAGGTGGAGCTGCGGAAACATGCCCAGTAATAATATTTCATGTTAAAACTTAGAGCAGAGATGTGAGAATAATAGAGGACTCCTTACCGCTGGACCTGAAGTATGATGGTGGACTGGACTCTGGGGCACAGGAGGAGGTGGTCTTCGCTGAGGAGTGACTGCGTAGCGAGTATCCGGGTATGCAGGGCGTTCCTGGGTGGTATAGACAGAATACCTACCGTCTGGTTGATTTAACCGGTCTGAGTAACTTGGAAACCTGGGATCTGTGGGTGCTGGGTACTGCGGATCTGGTTGATATCGTGTGTCAGGTTGGTATCGGGGATCAGGGTTTAATGGGTATTGAGGGTCTGGGTGTGTTGGATGATTCAGATCTGGCCTATGCCCAGAGTCAGGGTGGACCTCATGTTGCTTTTGGGAGTCATGTGCGAAAGTGTCGGTGTCGGAGTGGTGGTTTGGGTAGTACGGGACGACTGGTGGGGGCTCCACAGCAGCAACTTCATTAACCTTAAAATAATATGTATGATATGTATTTAAACAAGGTGTAATCCGTGATCTGAAGAAGACAAAAAATAAAAAATGACACTCACATTCTCACTGGGTAAAGCAATGTAGTCCCCGAGCTGTAAGAGTAAAGGAGACAATTACATAAATACACTTGGGAAGTATTCACGTCTCTCCGGCTGATATATCGTCATAAAAAAGGTGAATATTTAACCTGAACTTGGCGAACTCCGTCTCTGACCCGTAAGTACAGATCTGTTTGGTCTACAATGTACACCAGAGAGCCCTCAGGTTGTCTTCTAGCAGTGGCTGTCATGATGTCATAAGACCTCAACACTGTCACCTATAAACGCAAAAACACACTTCATTTTGCTGATAGCTGTAAGATAACCTTAAGTACTTTTTAGCAATGCTTAGAGTTGTGTTTCAGTGGGTGGCGATGGCTGTCTGTTGGGCAGCAGGTCAGTCCTGAAGTAAGTAACAACTATTGGATGGCTTACCATAACATTTTGTACAGACTCTATAGTCCCCAGACGATGAACCCTACTGCCTTTGGACATCCCCTGACTGTTCCTCTAGCGCCAGCAGCAGGTTGGCATTTGTGGTTATGAGTGAAATGTTTCAACAACTTTTGGAAGGAGTGCCGTGAAATTTATTTACACATATTTACATCTCCTTCGGGATGAATTAAAGGATTTAAATATTATATATATTATATAATATATTTGTATTTCATGATGTTGTTAGATAATAGAGGAATAAAACAGAAACATCTGAAGGTGTAACAAAGTTGTCTCACCCCTGAGGAGTGTCCAGGTAGGCCAGGCACTCCAGGTGGTCCCGGGGGTCCAGGAATATTGATAGCTGCCATTCAAAGGGTGGTCACATGACTGAACAGAGACTTAAACGTGAATATTTGGGTGTGCGGGTTAAGATTATAACTCACTCTGTGTGCCCCTATAAGTTCCAGGTAAGGATGGCCCTGGAGGTCCAGGCGGCCCGGGGGGTCCAGGTTGCCCGTTATAGCCTCTTCCTGGCTGACCAGGTGGCCCCTGAGGGCCTGGTGGGCCAATGACGGAGTCGCCTTTTGGGCCCTGATGGGATAGAAGGATAGAAAAGTATTTAGATGTCTTTGAGCATAAACCGGTGTCGTAAAGCTTCATGTTTTCAGTGTGATCTTACAGGAGGCCCTGGTGCTCCTGGTGCTCCGGGTCCACTGCCTCCATAGCGGGGGTCATAATATCCTCCGCCCGGCTCTCCTTTATCTCCTTTGAAGCCCGGACTGCCCTTTTCACCTTTCATTTCATTCTGGATACATTAAGAGTCATCTGAGACATGTAAACAGTACCAACAAAAATCTTACTGATTCTATTAGTTTAACATTGTGAGGAAAGACTACTGAGTTTGGGCTTACCCTGAAAGTGTAAAAGTCAAAGTTTGACCCGAGACCTGGATCAGAAACAAAATGTTTAGCATTGAATCTGTCTATATACTGAAAACATTATTTTTTAAACTTTTTTGCACTTATGTGCACAGACAAAGTGGTGATACCTGGAATTTCAAGTGTGCCTTGTGGTCCACGATCACCTTTCTCTCCTTTAAGAGCTATAAACAAGAGGAACAGCAACGACAAATCAACACCTGCAGCTTTCTCTTTTAGGGAATAGTTTGACATCTTTAAAAATACACATATCCGTGTTCTTGCTGAGAGTTAGATGAGAAGATTGCTCGAACCAGCTGGTTAGCTTAGCTTAGCATAACAACTGGACAGCCTCTAAAGCTCAATAATTAACACGCTTTATCTGGTTTGTTTGGTTCAAAAACCAAAGTGTAAAAGACTTCTCCATGGTGACATGCCAGTCTTTTTCTTGGCCAGAACCAGTAACTTCCTGGAGTCTCTGGTGGTTTCCTGGCAACTGGTCCCATTATAATGTGTTTATTAGTGAGCTTTAGAAGTAGTCTAATTCATGCAAATAACAGGTGGAAATATTTGCTTTGCTTTCAGTCTGAACACACGTCTTGAGGTGTTAGTACCTTCCGACAGAGCTAAGCTAAGCTAACTGTTTGGCTTTTGACTGTAGCTTAATATTTTAGCATACAGACATGAGAGTGGCATCAATCTTCAAATCTACCTCTCGGTAAGAAAGCAAAATAAGTGTTTTTTCTCAAACATTATAACTTATTCGTTCAAATTTCATGAATGAATTTACCAGTATAAAACCTAGCGTAATCTTCATGTCCCTGAAATAAACAAAAGATAAGAGGGGAAAAAAAGATAAGACGAAGATTATCATTTAACAGTAAGCAGCAACACATCCTAAAGCGTAAATGAAAATCTTCTTCCAACACACACAGTCAACTTAAATTATTATTATTATCCATGTTGTATATGGCTTAAAAAAAGACAACCATAAATAAGCATATAAACCGATAAATAAAGATGAAGTTATTTATCAATTTTTCAGAACACACAACTGCTACAACTCCACAGTAAATGTTTCTCACTCTGAGTGTGTCGACGGGAGCAGAAGATCCAGGAGGTCCAGGGGGCCCTGGTGGACCTGGAGGACCTGGAGCACCCTGGGAAACAAAACAAATTGATTACTTGATATTGATGGCCTGATCATAAAAGCTGCATTAATTCAGAAGCAAATGGGACAAAATCTGTGATACTCACGGGGTAACCATATCCAGACCCACTGCCTGAATCTCCCTTCTCTCCTCTTGCACCGTTCAGCCCCGGCCGACCCTAGAATAAAACACACACCGCATTCAGATTCATATTCATATTTAATTCATTTAACATAAAATATGAACAAGTTTAAAGTCCACTGTGCATCACATTAAAACCTTTGGGGACTCCTAGTGGCGAGTTGATATGAAAATATAATTTGAAGAAATCGACTTACTGGTCTACCTGGAAGCCCAATTTCTCCCTTTGGACCTGGAGGACCATATGGACCCTGAAAATAAAAATGTTAATACAGGTTTATATTACTGATGAGATGCTGTTAGCTTTCTGTAAGTTATATGAGCAAAACACGCACCGGAGGTCCCACTGGGCCAGAGGGTCCTCTCTCACCCTGTGAATGAAGACACAATCATGCTGTAAACACTTTAGAAATGAATTACTGATTTTGAGTTATTTAGAATTAATAGACTCTTAGACTCTTGCATCATGAAAAAGTATCCTATGATTTGAGCTGTGATGAAAACATTAGTGACAGCTTGTTAGCTGGTGATTCATAAAGGTTTTACCGGCTGTCCTGCCAGGCCACCAAGGTACTGAGGTCTCCCATCAGGGCCCATGATGATACCCGGCTCTCCTTTCTCTCCCTTAACAAAAAAACATACAAATGGACAAATAATACGAGCTGCCACCTTTGGGTCAAGATTAAGATTTTGTTGTCTTGTTATCTCTTGATATCAGAAAGTTTACCCAGATAACAAATGACAGGATTGTGCTGCATTTATTTTGTAAAGCAAGATATTAACATTGTTTTTCTACAATTGAACCTTTAACATCCTTTAATATCCAGAAAAAAGCGTTCAGAGCAATCTTAGCCACAGATTTGCATTCTTAAACATTATTTATGTTTGCTAGATAGAAAGAATGAAAGACCCAATGTATTCCTGATGATCCTCCCACCTCGGGAATTCATGATATTTGCAAAACCATGAATCAATAGTGGAATGTAACTATTTACTCAAGTACATTACAAATGTGAGGGTCTTCTACTTTTAACTTTATACACATATTGCAAAAGTACAGAGTTAATGTAAGAAAGATGTTTTGTTTTATTATGTCTCTGCAGTCTCTTGTGCCTTGACTTTTGCTCTGCCTCCAAAGACCTTCTGTTGTACATGATCATATTTCAGATTAGATATTTATTTCCAGTACAGAGGAAGTGAAAGGACACATGTGCATGTATCTCACTCACATGAAAGGAAGCGTGAAAAGAGGTGTGGAGACAAGAGGAGGGTCAGGAGTTTTCAGCTTTTAAATCTATATTACTTTTGAGTTTATAATATTCTTCTAATATTCTTTTAAAACTTGTTTTTAAGGCATAACGTTTTTATATGCATCCCTGGATGATGTCCTCCCTGTCTTTTTCTTTATTTAAGCTGCTGACTCTAGAGCTCAGAGATTTTGCTCGGCTGTTAATTCTTTTCTTTTTGAACACTTAGTTTAGAAGCTCACTGGTGAGGCAGAAGAGGTAGAAGGAGCTCATTCCATGTTATGTGTTCAGTGCCCTACCTTCTGGAGTCTAAAGTGAGAGCGGATAGAAGTGGTTGACAAGGAAACCTTTTAAAACTGGAGTTAGACATTTAACACTGACAGGTCAGGTCAGTATCTTGTATTAAAACTAGCTTGTTATCAGGATCGCCTTTCTTTCCAAAGTGGCATCTGAATTAATAATGTGCTCATGCACTAAGAGAGGTGGGTTTTCTTGTGGTGGGCCACTTGTCACTATAATATGGATATAAAGAATTTTCTAGAAATACTTTACAACTCAATGGTGGGAAAAAAATATCTTTGCAGTGTGCAATGTTGCACAAAAATACATTCAACAACATATTTTAGTGTGCAAAATGCTAAATGAATGACTAAAAATGTGGATTATCTTACCTTAGGTGCATATCCTGGAGGACCTGGGTCACCTTTGTCTCCTTTTGGTCCCTCGGGCCCCTAGATGAAAAGACATTATACCCTTCCTCCCTTCCATTTCTGTATATTGATCAGATTTTGGATTGGATCAAACAGAACTGTGCAATAGTAATAGTGATACACACCGGGGATCCTGGTCGACCAGGAACAAAAGATCCTCCCTAAAGAAGAGAGAACAATAACGTGAGGAAAAAAGTACAGATATTCTGTTGAAATAAGTTTAGGTCAGTTAGGGGGCCACTCACCTGCAACCCTTCGTTCCAATATACGTCATTATACTACAGCAAGACACAGTTAGGTCAGTTAGTTTGGAAGTGAACAAACTTAGCAAGCAGTGACTGTTAGTGAATATGAGTAACTCAAGAAGAAACTGAAAAAGAAAGAATTTTAGTGATTCAATGACAGGCAGGTCATGTGAGGGTTAATTTGACATATTTGTCGTCTCTTTGTTAATGACTTGACCTCTGACTCACTTCAGCTCCTGTCTTATAGATGATCTGTCCTGGAGGTCCAGGAGGCCCTGGAGGTCCAGGTGGTCCTCCATCTCGCCCAGGCAGACCCTGCAACACAAATGGGACATACAATGTATCCAATGGAAGAGCAAATAACACATATTAAGTATATATATACATATTGAGAAAATAAAAATAGATTTGATTATCTAGAAATGAATTTTCTGCCATGCTAGCAGCATGACTCTAAGGATGGCAATGTCAGCCAGTAGATCGGTCCACCACTTGGGTCCACACTGGAATACCTCAACATCTATTTGAATCATTGCCTTGAAGTGTTTTACAGATATTCATGTTCCCCAGAGGATGAATCCTACTGACTTTGGTGAACCCCCAACTTTTCATTTAGTGCCAGCATGAGGTTCATTTTTGTGGTTTTAAGTAAAATATCTTGAAAACTATTGAACTATTACCAAAAAAATATTACACACATATTCATGCCCCACTCCTGAATTGTCACATCTTCAATGATCAACTGACATTACCTGCACTATCATCAGGTTAAAATTTGAATTTGTCCTTTGTCTCCATGGCTAATGACATCCCCGTCAGCAACAGCTGTACTTTGTCTTTAGTGCTAATTAGCAAATGTTAGCAAGCTAACAGGCTCAAATAAGAATAGGCCGAACATGGTTAAGATTGTACCTGCTAAACACTGGCATGTGAACATTGTCACTGTGAGCATGTTAGCTTTTCTACTGTAAAATCTACTTTTCCTTTTTTGTTGACACTGTCAGAGAGATGTTTATTAATTTATATAGTTAGCACTGAGGCCATAGTTAGTAGACTTGTTGAACTAGACACTTAACCCCTAGTTGCTCCAAAAGGTGTGTGACCTCTGACACGCTTTGCATAAGCATGGTCAATTTTGTGGCTTTTCATGCAGCTGATGAAGTTTATGTTGTATGACTGAAAGCTCTAGAACAGCTACTAAATAGATTTTGAGGAGGGATTGTTTTGTTTGTCAGCTGCTGACAAAGTATATATGATTTTTTAATATTTGAAAAGTACCATACACTGCACACATAGTGTATATGAACCAATACATTGCCAATATATTACTGAAATGAAGGTAAATATATACGTATTAATAATTAATGAATTAATTTAAATCTGTTGCATAAAGAATAGGCAAATGTTTGTGATTTGATACCCTGTCACAAAGTACATCTTTACTGCAGATGAAAAAAACACAATATACTTATTGAAAAGTATATATTTTATATATTTGCACATAACTCACCATCTCTCCTTTCAATCCTCTTTCTCCCTTTACACCCTACAAAATAAGCACAAGCAGTTATTAGTGTTATGAAAACAAGCAAGTGTAAAACTAGCAGTGACAAACTGGTAATTTGGCGCACCAGGTAAATACCTAGTGGGCCAACACACCCATGGAGCCGATATAACTTAAACTGTTTATTTATATGGACGTTAAAAAAATGGGCCAATGGCCGATCGTTTCATTTTCTATACTGACACTGGGCTGGCCCAATCACATCTCTTACTAGTCCCACCTCCCTCCCCCTCTGCCCCTCTTTCTTGTGTTGCGGACCAAAAATATTTAAAAAATCTTGAGATGGATGCCGCCAAATGTGCCAAAATAACCGATATCTTTGCTTCAGGGGCGGCAGCAGCTTCAACATCAGCTGCAGTACCTGACATTGTGCAGTCATGAAGCAGAGAGGAGGAAGCAGAGTGACTGAGTCACCCAGACAGGGCTGAGGGCCAGAGGGAGCAGGAGGAGAGTGGAGGTGGAAAGCATGGAGTAAGGACCTGTAGTGAGGGAGCAGGGAGGTAGGGTGTGTGCTTTGTCAGGGAATGCCAACAATTTTCTGACAATTAATTGTACTTAAGTATGAGTTGTGTAGTCCATAGCCACCTCTGATTACCAGGGTGTCAGTAAATGAGTACACTTGCACTGGCACACTTAATCACAACACTTACTACTCAGGTTTACTAGTTTGGGGGAATATTACAGTAGGTACACATATGACTGAAAGGATTGCAAGGTGGTGCATTGGTGATGGGTATCCGACCGAATGTGGAGGGCCACATGGGTCAAAAATTCTTCTTTCTTCCTACCGGCAGTCCTGGGAACCCGTCGTGACCTGGTATCCCTGGAGGTCCTCTTGGTCCCTCTGCTCCTTTGTCTCCATGGCTACCTGGGAAACCTGCCTTACCCTGGAAATCATAATACTCATATACTCAGTACTAGAGTGGTAAAAACACATAATAATAATTTTATAATGACAATAATAAATTTAAATTATAAGTTATAGTTTCATACAAATTACTTTGATTTAAACTCATAATGTACCTTCAATAATAATAAAAACAGCTATATTTTTGTGTAAACATTTCTAACAATTGCTGTAATTTAGAGAAACTGTGAGATTACACCAAGACATTCAGACTCTGTGGTACTTACAGGTAGCCCTGCAATACCAGGTGGACCCTGGAAGACAGAACACAGGAAAACATGAGGCAGAGCATCTACTGGAAAGACAAGGTCTGGGAGATCTGTGTGCTTGGGTACCTGCGGTCCAGGTGGGCCTCTGAGAACTGGCAGGCCATTGTTAACATCATATTCATCCAGGTTACCCTGTCAGGAGAGAAGTAGAGAGTTTGAAATTGAACAAACACTTCTTCAGAAACATATATATTGTCCAGCCATCCAGAGGCTGAAACATCATTTGGAAATGTACATTTGTTTGGTTGCAATCACACCTACAAAGGTGACATTACTGGAGTGTAATGAACTCCAAAATAATAGATTCTATAATGACATCTGTGTACCTAGAGCCAGGCATGATGTACTTATCTTACATTTCTATCCATACAAAGGAACGGTAGCATTTTTTAAAAGATGAGTACATGACATTTTTTGTACTAACTTACTTTTTACATTATACGCATTTACATTAATTACAGTAGAACCAGATTCTGGTCTTTGGGCTGACTGGATAGGTGATCCTATCCTAAGACTAAAAACTAACAGTGTGTTAGTGCGTCTTGTGACTTTATTGGTGAAGCCAAGAGAATGATGAACAGCACCTGTATGTATTTTGTACTCAAAACCAGTTCCTTGTAATAATAGCCTTCTTTTAACCATAAACTTTACATTTTGGTGTAACTTATTCCAGCCTTTTGTTTTATAAATGACGATGATACTCTGTACATTTATCTGGTGCCATTGCGTCAAATATCATTGCTCTCACTTATCCACACAAACTTTAACAACTCAAAGTGACTAAATGCTCAATATTTTGAAGCAACATCCGTGCCTGCACATGAATATGTTTTAGCTCTACTCACTATGCCGCGGTATGATAGCCCAGGTTGGCCAGGGGGTCCTGGGGGTCCTGGGGGTCCTGGGGGTCCAACTGGTCCCATGGGACCTGGAAGCCCTGCCAGCCCAATCTGTCCTGGTGTACCTGGCCTTCCTGTATCACCCTGAGCTCCCTGAGGCGAGAAGGAAACACAAAAATCAGCTGTGTCTTTGATGAACTACTAAACAAGGAGAGTTGAGACACTTCTATTGATGCAACTGCAGTAAGTGAGGAGAAGTGGGTGATGACAAGCAAAAGACATTTAGCCAGAAAGCTGGAAGTTAAGCACAGTTAAATGATTCAGTAAGATATCATACTTGGAAAAATGAAAGTATGTTGAAGGTTTAATTAACCCATTGAGGAAAAGCACCATTGCATCTATATTAAGGAAATATAGATGAACGAAACTGGAATTAAATATTTTCAATTATTGAAAATATGTTAAGTGGCAATGGAAAGTGATGAAAATGTGCAAAAGAGGATGAAAATCACCAAAGCAGAGAACCCCAGTACCTGTGACCCATTACACACCGTAGAAGATGGAGTAAAGTAAGAGAACAGGCCGGTGAAAAAGTTGGAGTCTTGCGTTTCTTGCTAGAGGAAGGCAACAAACACGAAGAAGCTATCTAGATGCGCCCGCCACAAATTTGTCATTTTAATTTCAGCTCAAGAACACATGAATTTAAAAATTCAGTTTTCACCTTTTCTCCAGCTGGTCCAGGAAGACCAAGCTCACCGCTGTCACCCTGGAGGTGAACCGTATTTAAATACAAATTACATAGACATTGCACATACTTTTTAACCATCCTCACAGCCAGTGTACCTGCGAGATTACAGACTTTATCCCTTAGTTATGAACTATACATGGGAACTATACAATTATTTTATAATAGAATTTTAGTTCAATAAATAGAATCTTTTAAATTATTCCTCTTTATAAAATTATAGTACATTAAAGTACATTAGCATTGTTAGCATGTCATTTTAACTTTTAGCTCAAAGCACCTATGTGCTGCCTCACAGAGGTTGTTCTTAGAGATATAACAGTACAATGAGAAACAATCTGACCTTAAGGTACATTTAGCAGCTGTTGAAGACCATGTTATATGGTTAAATGGTCCAGAACAGCGACTAAAAAATCATTCAGTTGAGAGTGTTTTGCTGTTTCTAAACTAAGATGGCGCACCTCATGGTAAACATGATAGCTGCTGAACAGCATTGTCATTGTAAGCATATTAGCATGCTGATGCTATATTTAGCTCAAAGCACCACAGTGCCCACACACAACCAAACAAAGATGCTAGCATGGCTGTAGACTCATCTTTTGTTTTATTTTTTTCTCATCAGGCAAAAAAATGTAAATCTTGCAGTTGTAAAGCCGTCCGAGCCTGATCATTTCTGTTTTATCAAAAATACCCAAACAAAATCAAACCATGTTTTATCTGTAATCTGTGAATATTCGGTACTCTGTGCATTCTCACCTTGTCTCCTTTGGGTCCCGGTTTGCCCGGTGCACAAGGAGGACCAGGAGGGCCCTGAAAAAGCAGACAGGATATGCAAAACCAAAAGGGACATATTCATGTTGCTTGACTTTTTTTTTAACACGAACAGTCCAAAACTCAAAGATATTCAGTTTCCTTTAATTAGAGACAAAGAAAAACTGTACATCTTCACATCTGAGAAGCTGGAAGAGAAGCAGCCAATCACTTATGAGACGTAATTGTTTCAGCTCTACATTTTACAATGAAAACTGTATCAAACTACATCACATCACAGTTAAACAAAGTAGAGATACTCACTGGTAGACCAGGGACTCCATCCTGTCCAGGTGGTCCAGGTGGGCCGAAAGCTATTGGACCATTCTCTCCCAATGCCACTGAAATCCCAGGGGGGCCAGGAGGGCCTGGGGGACCTGGAGGACCACGGGCACCCTAGGTAACAAATCACAAACCTATTATGTTGTGTTCTTTAGTCCTCGCCCCCTGCTTCTCCTTAATGATTATCAACGTACCCGGATTTTGTCCAAGTCAGGGAATCCTGAGCCCTCCATGTCAACAAATGTCTATTAAAACATAAATTAATTTTAAAAAACAGTGACAAATGTGTCTTGAAAAAACATAAATACTGAAAGAAAAGGCTGCTTAAAGTGTGGACGTACTGGGCCGGTGCCAGGTCCAGGAGGTCCTGGTAGACCCGGGGGGCCTCTGGGTCCTGGTTGACCCTCTCCAACCTCACCCTGGAAATAATTAGAGGTCACAAATAATCCGCTAAATAAATTATTGTATCATAACATAGTAGTAATAATAATAATAATAATAATAATAATAATAATAATAATAATAATAATAATAATAATAATAATAATAATAATAATAATAATAATAATAATAATAATAATAATAATAATAATAATAATAATAATAATAATAATATTCAATTCTGCACTAAAACCTTTTGGCCCTTGGCACCAGGCGTTCCTGGATTTCCTGGGAAACCTCGTGGCCCAGACGGACCCTGGGAACAAGAACAAAATGACACTGGTATTTTTCAAACATCTAGAAAAACCTGTGACTGTATCCTGTTTTTGTAGAAACATCTAAATCTGTTCAGCAAAAACAAAAACGCTTACAGGTTTTCCATCCTCTCCTGGATCCCCCTAAAAGATAATGAGCAATCAGTGAGACATTAATCAAAAAAAAACACACACACACACATGAAAATCAAGGTTTTTTACTACTCTGTACTCACAGGCTCTCCATCAGTTCCAGGGGGTCCTGCAGCCCCATCTGATCCTGGTGGTCCTGGTGGTCCGGGAGGTCCAGACACCTGCTGCACAACAGAGCCGTCTCCAAGTCGAACCACCTCAGCTGCAGGTCCAGGAGGACCAGGGGGCCCGGGAGGCCCCAGAGCCCCACGGTCTCCTTTATTGCCGGGGTATCCGAAGCCGGAACTACCCTGGTGAGGAAGAAGGAAAGCATGCGTTCAGCTAAATATGTTTAAAATCATTCAAAACAATCCCTCCTTAAAATCTGAAAATCATTGTACGTCGTAACACAAACCTTTTGAAAAAGGTGTCTTTGTTGAATGTATAACAATAATATAAATATATAATCAAATGTCATCTTATATCAACCTATAAGTCCCTGATTCCCAACTAGAGGTATTTAGTACTTCTGCAGTTACCATGGGATATTATATTATTTTATTTATTTAGAATGGTCAAAAATTCCCATGAACTCACTCCTAAAGCTTGTGGACAGCCTTCCCAGAAGAGCTGAAGCTGTTATAAGTGCAAAGGGTGAGCCAACTCCATATCACACCCTAACAAATGGATGTCATTAACCTTCATGTGCATTTACAGGCAGGCGTCCCAAAACTTTTATTTATATATTATTTATATATATATATATATATATATTATATTTATATTGTAATATAGTGTGTGTCAGCTAATATGAAGAAAAAAAGAATATGATTTGATAAAAACACGTTTATTCAGGGGAAATAAACACACAAATAGTCCATCAGATTAAATTGGGAACCACTTTAGGTCATTTGCGCTCACTTTGTTGTCTGTTTTTGTTGTCAAAGTTTGTTACTACAGCTCACATAAACTGTTAGTATGTGTGAATGAGTCTTTAATATGTGGCTCACAGTTGTATAAAGAGTATACATTCACACAAACCTACAATATATAGTTTGACAAAACAAGCACAACTTTAGTCAGATAAATGTAGTGGAGAAAACAATCTCTCTCTGAGATATGGTGGAGCAGAAGTGGCTTGAAAAAAAAAGAACCTCAAATTTAAGTACAGTACTGAGTAAAAGTACTTTCCCAGTTTTGCCCGTTGTTTATTGAATTATCATCACCAAAACCTCTTGTCTGTTAGTCTAGTTATAATGATCAACATTGCACATCCCTTATAAAATGAAGCCAAATAAAGAATAAACTCCCATCAGTGAGAACACAGTTAACATACCTTTGCACCCTTTTCTCCCTGAAAAAAAGCAAAAAGACAAATATTAAGTAGAAGTATTTTATGCAGTACATTTACTACACAATGCACACAGCTACTCGGAGTGATGTTCTACCTTCTGTCCACCACCCTGAGAGGAGACACTGGATCCAGAGCTGAAACCTGGCTCTCCCTTTGGCCCTGCGATGCCGGGGTCCCCCCTTGAGCCTTTCTCTCCTTTGTCACCTTTGTCACCTTTAGCACCACTGGGACCTGATGGGCGTGTCACATGAAGTAAGTTAGCAAATCAAGGACAACTCCATTTCAAAGCTGCTTCCGCTTGTAAAAGCCACTCTTCTTCTGTGAGCTGAGCCAAGCGAATGCATGCTCAAAACAAACTGACTGCACAGTTTTTGCACTTAAAGCATTTAATGAACAATTCTGAAAAGTCACAGTAAATATCTTCATAAGAATTTGATTGATTATTGTTGGATTCTTGCATTTATATTCTATTCCTATGTTTAATAAGATGTGAGGATTACCTGAACGCTGAGAATGTGGCTGCCCTGAGTGATGAAAGTAAGAATGATCACTCCTTTGTTTACAGCCAGTACCCCGATTTGTAATATTTCCTCATAGTATATAGAAAAAAAATGCATCTATGCTTAATTGCCACTTATAAATTAAAAAAAAAAAAGATTTGTTGGATTCCTTTGTTTAATTGTGCATCCACCATCAGCTGTTCTGTGAGCCAGCGCAATGTTTGCTGTGATAATTTGATTAAAAACACATTCATTTAAACATGTAAGCACAATATCAGCTGAAATAATGAGAGTCTTGGAAAAACAAAAACAAAGCAGGACCCAAACCAACTGCCGCACAGTGAAACTGGAGCTCCAAGAGGGACATAAATGTAGAATTTGACTTCTTGCGCTGAAGCGTCATGAAGAACAGCTCATGCTCAATAACTTGGATCCACCACAGATTGTAAAGGAACAACAAGATGTCAACCGACCTCCACCAACATGCTCACAGCCCCGCTCCAACATAATGAGAAACTAAAGCAGCTGGAGACACAGTGCTCATTCTATACTGTGATAGGATGGCAACACGTTGATTAGGACACATTCCTAATCTTAATCTGCATTTCTGCAAAGCATTACCCAGAGACCTACCTCTTGCGCCTGGTATTCCAGGCAGGCTGTGGTCCACCTGCTGATACCTGTAATCTAAAGTCGACACAGACGCAACACAAACATAACTTTACCGGCTGTGTGAGGCCTGAAGTGTTGGCTTGTGGAGCGAGAAACGTGTTGCCTCGTTAATGTCTGTCTAAAATCTTTTTTGAAGAACAAACTTAGATTAGATTTAGAGCAACACTAAGAGTAGGATTTTCTGTTTATGTGGGTCTTTAAATCTTAAAAGTGGATTTCCTTCTCATTATGAGCCCCTTATTCAATTCTCAAGTAAGTTTCAAAACAAAAATGCCCTAACAATCCACTCGGGGGAGCTAAAGGGTTTCAAATCAGACTAGCATGCTGCAGCAAAACTGCCCACATTCGTCAAGTCCAGACAAGCACCCTTATACACATGTCTTGATAAAAGCACAGTGGTTCTATAAGAGATCCATTTTGCAGTGGCTGCTGCATGGTTAAAAACTTGCATTACATTTTTTTCTGCATTGTGTTTACTGTGATGAACATCTCGGCAGCCACACACTGAAGATTTGCAAGCATAAGTGATTCCACTGAGCTTTACCTGTTCCTTTGAGACTGGGTCCTTGTGAGGTTATCAGAGGGGGTTCAGGTACAGGACGGAAGGAAGGAGGTGTGGTCTGGAAATAGAACACAATACAATAGTTTAAAACGTCGGCAGCCATCATTCCTGCTGCTGACAGCACACATGTTTTCTCTGTTTTATTTTTACATTTGAGTGACTGTGGTTGAATTTCTCAACCAAGTGAACTCAAGCTGCAACTTGGAATTTTGGAAAACTCCCAGCAATATTTTTCCAGAGAAGCTAAGTAATTGCCTTTATGGTTTTGTCTATTATCAATCAGTATGTAAACAGTATGGAGAAATACAAATGGATAGGGGGTAGAGCGTTTGTCCACTAATTAGAAAGTTGGTGGTTCGATCCCCGGCTCCCCGAGTCTGCATGTCAAAGTGTCCTTGGGCAAGATATTCCACCACAAATTCCTCCTGGTGGCTGTGCCATCAGTGTGTAAATGTGACATAATGTAAAGCAAATTTGAATGGTCGCAAAGACTAGAAAGGCGCTATACAAGTACAGACCATTTCCCAAATGCTTTCTTAACACATACAATTTTGTCATGCATGTCATCCGCTGAATTTTGTGTATCAAGTTCTGCAGTTAACTGAAAAGTTGCATGCATTTGCACAACGTTTAAGCAGCAGCCCAGGGGCCAAATGTGGCTTAACTAATCAAGGCTAACATGTTATCGGGCTATTAATCCTAGAAATTCTCATCCAACTAATTTGGTTATTTGAAACACAGTTTGAGGATTGATTTGTCACTTCCAGATGAAGTTATCTTGAATTACAGAGTGCTCATATTTTAAGATAAAGGCAATATAATGAAGCAAAGTGAGTAGAAACCATTTCAACCAACCTTGAAAAAATGATCACCATTCATACAGTATAACTGGCTGAGTGCTGCTGAACATGGGCTTACAGTTATGAGGCAGGTGCAGTGTGTGCCGCCTCCCAGCATGCACTGAGGCAATAGATTCATAGACATAAGTCCCATGTTATGTGTGCGCCTGCATTATTAGGAAGCGTTACAGCAAGTAAAACTGTTTCAGTGTTCATACGGGCACCTGACTATTGAAGCCAAATGTTTGTTTAGCCTGTCACAGATTAAAAATATCCTAAACTACATGTCAGGATCACACAAAAGGAGGTTTTTTTAGACTTCAACAGGAAAATAAGTCACAAAACGTATGAAACCTTTCTGCTAATTTAAACCTGGATTAAGGAGCTGTGAGTCACCATCGCTTTGATGTCAGCTGCTCTGAGCTGTCCACTATCCTGCTGCAAAATACTAACAGCTATATTCATTCATGTACTTTCATATAAAAAAAATGCCAGGATTCATATGACAGAAGTCTTAAAATTCAGATGGCGGTGCAGAAATGAAAAGTCAAACTGATCACGACAAACACACGGACCTTCACTGTGTGTCCTGTCTGTCTCCTTTCACCTTCACCGCTGCCAAAGTCCCCGGAGGCCTGCGAGACAGAGAGAGATGTTAACACAAAAGAATCCAGACACTTTGACTGGAATTGTAGAAAACAAACACTCACAGCGTCAGGGTCGTCCTCGTAATCACACAGACGCTCAGCTGCCCGAGGATTTCCCACCACTCTCAGCTCTGCCATCTCACCCTAAAAACACACAAACACACAACTTTAATTTCACCGTGATGGCCAGGCTCATTATTTGCAGTCACTCATGATATTGGCTTCCTCTGAAATCTCCAAAGAGATAAAAAAATATGAGAAATGACTCATGCAGAGCAGAGTATTGTGTCAGCTGCCTTTGCCACTCTGTCTTCAAATGACCTTCTTAAATCCTCCACCAGGGGCTGCAATCTGGCTCTTTAACACGACACAGACGCCTTTTGATTCTTGACAAGTGATTATATTCTGCTTTAGAGGAGCAGTTTGTGCCATTTAAAATGAGCTTTTTGGATCATTTTGGCAGAAAAAGCCAAGAGGGTCAGCAAAGATTAGGCAAGAATCCCACAACTGTTTGGACAAATTTGGATTTTTATCATCAATCATATCCATTTCTTCTCCACCGTCACATGCGGTCACCTGGGTCGCTCACCTAAAGGTCAGTGGTCAAAGGTACGAGGGGTCAAGTAAATAGATTTACAAGGATGAGGAGGGTTAAGTCTGCCCTTCCTGTTGCCTGTGAGTAACCCAGACACAAACCTGGCATGAGGCTACAGGGAGATATTAAAGAGGGATCTGACCCAACGAAGAGGTCACGCTTGCACATACAAATATACTCACACCTGCTCTTTTAGCACACAGTGTATTATTCTGACTTTTCCTGGTCCCGTGGGTGACATTTTGGAGGATTCACTGCTGTTTTTCCATTCATTCCTGTCAGCAATCTGGTGAGTAAACATCTCTTCAGCACTTGAGCATTTCCTCTGCTGGTACCCTGGAGTTTATGGCTAAAAAGCTGACTTCTCATCCAAATGCTAGTTGCTAAAATAAAAGCATTAGGTTTCAATTGGTATCTCTAAAGCTTAAAATGAAAATACTCAAGAATTTGTATTTAATCACAGTACATATAGAGTACATGTAGGCCTAATCAGTTTTTATGGATGCAGCTTGAGTGGAAGCCCAATCTGAATTTCTTGAATCTCTAATGTTAGTTACATTCCACCGCTGGGTTCTACACCCTACATGTACTTTCATTTGATATTCAAACATTACCTGGAACTTGTCAGAGTCGGCTCCTCCTGCCTGACCTACAAAGATCCCCGCCCCCGTGTCGAGCTCCATGGGATCCGGCGAACGCTCAAACTTCACCACCTGTGGTTCAGAGTCGCAGCCTTGGTAGAAAGTCACCTGCTCTTCAAAGACAGACAGCGAGAAACGAGTCCAGGAGTTCACCATGCTGGGCACTTCAAAGCTCGCTGCCTCAAACGAAGCCTCAGAGTCGGGCTCGGTGTAGAAGAACTGCACCCTCTGACGACCGGACTGCACCGCGCTGAGCTTGACGCCGATGTACATGAACTTCTGGGTACTATCGCAGATGGAGAAGAGGACAGAGGCGGAGGGAGTGGAGGGCTTGATGTGGAAGTTGATGGAGAAACTGCGGAAGAAAGGGTTGGGGACGTGGGTCAGAGCCAGCTGGCCTGTCACCGCACCAGAGGTGAAGTCGTAGGCGACCTCCCCCCTCGGCCCGACAACGATGGAGATCTCATTCGGTGGAGGGTCTCCAATTAACTGGTGCAAAGAGATGCCGCTCTCCGCTGCAAGAGGGGAGAGATTCTGAGTCAGAAAGATGAAAGACATCATTATATATACATCAAAAAAAAAACATTAAGACAAGCACTGCCTTGAAGTGCAGCAGTAAACACATGCGCATGAATGAGTTCCCTGAACAAAATCACCAGGCACCAAAAAGACTACTTTCAATATAGGATGTGTTTTGTTATTATATTTCCCATCAATAAAAAGTATGTAAAAGTTGAATGAATGACTCGGAAGTAGGAACTGACCAGATGCACTTGAAGGTAGCATAGATCAGAAGACAGAGTTAGTTTGAAGCACAGAAATGATCAGCAAATCGCAAGTTCTTTGGAAAGGAAATCTTAAGAAACTGTTAAGTTTTTAGTGGTTCAGAGAAAAACAATTTGATGATAAACTACCCAGAGTGTTAGGAGAAGATATGGTAGATCTCCAGGAGCTACTGTGTGTATTTCATTGTGCTTAAATTATAGTTCTTTCTCCTGATTTTAAAGAGGCCATTTTATGCTAATTTTCAGGTTCAAAATCCTATTAAAGGGTTTTACCAGAACACGTTTACATGGTTTCAACATATTTTTGTCATACTGCACATTGCTGCAGCTCCTCTTTTGACCTTGTGCTTCATTTAGATTTGCCCAGATGGAAGGAGCTGATGCGGGACAAATGTTTTCAAAGCTGCGCTGCAGTTGTCTGTTTTCTGCTGGACAGATAATTAAGTTGCGATGCAAATGAAAACTGTTGTTTGATAGCTTTAACTAGAAGTTAGCCATAATCACGGATAGAAGCGAGCAGTCGATATTGACTACCAGCTATATACAGCGTGTTAGCCTCTGCATTCTAACATTAACTTAGCTCGCCTTATTAGCTTAGCTCCTTACATGCTGGCTAATAACTGGTTAAATTTACACAGTGCCGAGAGTACGAGTCGGCTCTAGCCTGATTGACAGGTCGCCATTGTAACAACTTGTCAATCATAGATAATCCCGCCCTGAAACATACTCTGCTTTGTGGTCTATTTTATAATAAATGGAACCATAATTTACTAAATGAACATCATGCTGTGTTGAAGAAGACTTGAAACTAGCGACTGAGACCATAAACTCATCAGGAAAGTGTTTACTGGGGTAATTATTCAGCTGAGAAGTAGGGTCATTTTCCCATTATTTCTAATGGAGCCGGACTTCTATTTGCAATTAGAAGAGTTGCCCCCCGCTGGATTTTCAATAGAATACAGGTTTCAGGGACTTCCGCATCGGCTTCATATTGTAGACCGGAAGCTTCCCACTTGAGTAGAACAAGTCATGAGAAGCCGGTAAACAGCTCGGGTTTAGCTGTGCATGTTGCCAACCTACTTGGCAACATGGACTGGAGCAAGAGAGAGGTTGTGAGTTATTAATCTGTAACAAAAGTATCTTTCATCCATAAAGTTTTAACTGAGCTCTGTCTCTACATCACAGTAAC
>JAPMOB010207975.1:0-13681 GCA_029875015.1 Lepomis gibbosus
TGATCACACTAGGTCAAGCCTAGCTTTATCTCTTATCCTGGATTTCTAAATTCTACTTTTGTGAAACAGCCCTCAGGGCTGTGTTCAAAATCAGGTTCTATTTACTATATAGTGGCCTATATTTACTGTCATTTTATTTGAGTGAATAGTATCTATTATCATATACACTACTTTCTTCTCACAATGCATCACATTTTATGGATGTTACAATCAGTCATGCAACACTTCACCTGTCAGTTATGACGCCGAGATGATGCTTCGTGCTCACTAGAGGAATGTGTTTATTACATAGGGAGTAGAGAACGAGTGAACAGGTGGAGTGATTTTAGATATATAACCAGATTTTAATTGGTTAAATTTCACATTTTCCTGCTGACTGGCTGCCCAACAGCAAGAAGGCAGATATTGCCTACTATGAGCTCGACAGAAGCAGATGCTGAGTGTGAAAGGAAACGCAAATGCAAGAATGCGCGCTGCAGGTCTGATGGCTGTTTCACAAAAGCAGAATTTAGAAATCCAGGATAAGAGATAAAGCTAGGCTTGACCTACATCAGTGGATCCTGGCTTTATCAGTTTCACAAAGGCCAAACCAGGCTCAGAAGGTGCAAGTAAGTAATTCTGATAAATGGGCATCAACAGTTTTCTCCAAGAGACCACGCTGTCGATCACAGATTCATTGATGCTGAAATGGAAAAGTCGTGTGCAGCATAATTTTTTCGCTGTTACTGTGTGTAAGAAGGTTTTGGATGAAAAAATGCACAAAATATAAAAGAAAGAAAGAAACATAGCTGCATTATTAAAACAGCGAGAAAAAGCGAGGTAAGTAAGTATCTAAAATTATCACTGCTGCTAACTGAAACTGCTAATTATAAGGTTACCATAAATATACACAGTATTGTATAGAAAGAAAGAAAGAAAGAGAGAGAAAGAAAAACTTTGTGTTGAAAAGTGGTGGACATAAGAGCTCAGATAAGGGGTGTGACGATTCACCTTTAACACTATTTTGAAGTAATATTCAATGCTGAGATATGAGTGGTGAGTCTGACGCCCCCCCCCCCACATGTTTTTGATCATTAAACACTTAATTTTCTGACTTTTGGAGAAATATTCTGCACCAATTTATGGTGGAAATGACTTTATTTTTATAAAAAGGAAACACAAAATGAATCCAGCAGGTGACTGTTCAAAATATACAAATATAATGCAATATCAGCAGCTTGTTCTTTTAGCTTAAGTTACTTTTTTTTGGATAATGCACATATGTTTCTTCTATGTTTACATTGCAAGTTTTCTTATTGTGAAAATAAAGCTTTCTTAAAGCTTTTTTTACCATTTTTTATTGCAAGAATTTTTTACAAATATAAATAGAGTGATAAAAATAGTGTGTATATATAATAGATAAGTGATGTGGTGCTCATAGAAAATACTGTATCATATTTGTAACTTGACCGTGAGGCTGTAGTCCGACTATAATCTATGAGTTTTATGCAATTATGAAATCTAATGAAAATTATAAACGCATATATATTTCCTGTTTCAGTTAAGAGCAGTGATATTTTTAGCTTCTCACACATTCAGTCAGTCCACTACTGCCACCTTTTTTTTGCTGGTTTATTAATGTACTAGTGTTACTTTCTCTTTTATTTATAATTTTTCTTTACACGTGCTTTCATTTCACATTAAACCTTCTCGCTGATGCTCGTGTGCAAAGTATGGTGCACGCATCTCCTCCAATTACGAAACCTTATAACCACAAACTGCTATTTTAATACAGGCTACTGAAAAATATGCAAAACACATAGGAGAACATGGAATTACTGAAAAAAATACAATAATTTCTGATCAGTGTGACTGCTGACTCAACAAATAAGGCACTAGGATTAACTAAACCTGGCTATTAGCCTGGTCTGGAGCAGGCTAGCTGCACAGAATAAATTGTCCTAGTAACTTATGTGCTACTGCTTTTGTGAAACCGAGTCAAGGCTTAATTCCGGATGTCTGAAAAATCCCGGCTTAATCCACTATCTTGGTTTTGTGAAACAGCCCTCAGAGTCCTCAATGACCGAGACAAGACCGAGTGCACATGTGGTCGAGTCCAAGACGAGACCAAGACCATCAAAAAGTGGTCTTGGTGGCAGGACCAAATCCAAAATTGTACCTTCCTCATATTATGCCCAAAGCAGCTTTAGAATGTGTCTCTCTGTGTGTGCAGGTACTATAAACTACAGCCAAATCTGTGTAGTCAAATATCCATTTCACCTGTGCTGCATGTTGACCTTTATATTGATTAAAGTGGAGAAACAAATGAGCAGGAATGGGAGATAATTTGGTCAGGTCGGTATTTCAAATTTGGTCACCAGGGCCTTCCCAAACACCGCTTCACAGCGCTCAGTATCCCACAGTCTTTTCCCCACTTTGTCTCTCGGTTATGGTGCATTTGAATGGTTCTTGTAATGATGGAAAATAAAATGTGAGCAGATCATATTTGCCAGGTGCCTGGATTCAGATGGTTATCACTGGTAAACACATTACAAAAACCGGCGGGGTATAAATAATGGATGCCAGGCAGAAACTCTGGTGTTTGTTCTTGTTAACAGCCTGGACGTGGAAAGATTAGCTATTTACCAGGATGCAAGCAGGGGGGATGACATTTAAAAAATGTATTTGTTTTGACTTTTGTTAATCAAGGAAAACAAAAATTAACATACAGTAGTACTTTTTATTTTCTGTGGTATGTAACTGTAAAGGTCTGAGAAGACTTTGAAGCTGCAGCGAGGGGGCTTGAGGGGGCTTGGACTCACAACCTGAGTATTTTTAGAAAATCTGGCTACACCCATGCTGTGGTGAAAACAATGTTATCATAACTGACCAATTAATAGCCAGAGCTGCAAAAATAAAACTGCTCAAAACAAGCCTGTATCTGTCTGCTTCAGTGTCGTGAAATGTAGTTTAGTTTACTGCTGAAATTAACCGCTCTGTAATCCATTCACATGCGGGGCTTTAAACTTTAATTGTACAAGTTAACAGTGATTCCAGTAACTGTTGCTGAGACAGAGCCAATCCCATTCTTCTTCTCTAGCCCACATCAATCACAACACTGTCTCTGACAAATAAAAAGACTTTGAAATATTGGATTCACTGACACATTGGCCCGACTCTGAGCCCCCAGCTGTCGAAACCAAATGAAACAAGTGTAGGAAAGGTCTTGGCGAGCTCACAGAGTGACTTGGTGTGTGTGTTATTAACACTGTTGTCTGTATGAACGGTACTGATCACAACCACAGTGAGGGTCCTTACTCTCTGGAGAAGCCCTTATATGGAATGTTTGTAAGTTGTGACTTAAAACCTAAAAATACAAAAATGATATTCACCTCTCTTGCACGCATTGTTAATTAAACTCCACTTAATTAAAGGGGTAAAAGTTCAGTAACAAAGGGAACTTGGATTCTGGCTCCAAAATGTTGCTCTCCCTACTCTACTGGATGACAAAATCTGTGCTGTGCATGTTCTTTTTCTGTCAGCCTAAGTGGGTGGTCTGATAGGAGAAAAGTTGGAAGTCATCCAGTTTCCCCATTTATTGTGGGCGAGGAAGAATCGCACATGCTTTCATCAGTCTCCATGTCACACATCTTACCAGGCCTGCGCTGGAACAACCTGTTCCTGCTGACGGCAGGATAAATGTTAAAAATGTATCTGTGGAGGAGTTGGAAGGTGTTCAGCCGTGTTCTCCTATATTTAGTCGCAGTGCAATTCTGTGCTGTTCCAGTCCGTTTCGTTCTATGGATGTGAATGCCCAAGTCTTGTATTTGCCCCCCAGGCAGCAGGGTCAACATCACCCGGCTGAGCCGGCATCGTGCAAACATTTCCACTTGTGCACAAAAAAAATACCAAAAATAAAATATCCTGAGCAGGTCGCATTATTCTCAAGATGAGCTTTACATTTGTAGCCTCGCTGTGTAATGGTCTCAGCATACTACACATGATTATGTGTTGACTCGTCCGACCATGTGTGGAAAAGCCTGCTGTAACCCTTCTCTGCCTCCCTGATTTCTCTCCAAGGAATTGGAAGAAAAACTCTTGGTTACAGTAGGTCTTTAAATGAAGGATCACTAAATGGCCTTCATCAGTGTGTTTTGTTTTACATAAATAAAAGCAGAGCATAAATAGAGCCTTTGTCATATACCCCATGAGAATTCAACGAGACACAAAAATAGAAAACAGTGCAAAATAGTCACAGAACGAAGAAAAGTATTTAAGACTTAAGTAAATATTAAAACTAAACTCGTAGTTTCATGTAAATGCTTAGTTCTTCTTGCACATCTTGAGTTACAAGCCAAGATAGCCGCTGAGCTCTAAGGGTGGCGAGCTTGGTCCACCCTTACACCCCCATATCTCAACTGTTGGCTTGATTGCATTGGTGATCCTCTGATTTTCATCTAGTGTCATCATCAGGTCATAAGTCATGATATTCCCCTCAGCCTCAGTTTCACTTCTTCTAGATGTTAGCATGCTAAACATAGTGACAACGGTCCCATGCTAAACTATCGTTGTTTAGCATGGGGCCATTGTCACTGGGAGCATGTTAGCATGCTGACATTCGCTTTAATCTCAGAGCTGGAAACCAAGAAATGGAAAGAGTACCAGAATATTATACTCAAGTAAAAGTACTAGATATACACCCAATGCCTTTAGGCATGTAGGCGTGACCAAGACAACTTGCTGCAGTTCAAACCGAGCATCAGAATGGGGAAGAAAGGGGATTTTAGTGACTTTAACCGGCATGGTTGTTGGTGCCAGACAGGCTGGTCTGAGTATTTCAGAAACTGCTGATCTACTGGGATTTACACACACAGCCATCTCAGTCAGAGGAGAATGAGCAGACTGATTCAAACCTTGAAGCAGATGTGCTGCTCCTGTCACCTAAGAACAGGAAACTGAGGCTACAGTTCACACAGGCTCAAAACTGGACCATAGAAGATTGGACAACTGTTGCCTGCTCTGGTGAGTCTCATTTTTCAGCTGTGACATTCAGAATTTGGGTCTGAATTTGGTGTAAACAACATGAAAGCATGGATCCATCCTGTCTTGTAGCTGTGAACGATTCAGGCTGGTGCTGTTGGTGTAATGGTGTGAGGGAAATTTTCTTAGCACACTTTGGGCCCCTTAGTGCCCCTTAGCTGCAGCCCACAAACACAGATATTAAAGCAAAGAGACACACGATGCTTTGTGGCTAGGCAACACACACAGTGTTATCTAATACAATTTTTGTTAAATTCAGTGGATATTTCCTCACGGTTTGCTAGCTCTCTGTCTTGTCTGTGCTCAGGGAAAATATCAGGTTTTCTTACACAGCTCTGGCTCTGTAAATGGAAAACAAAGTAAGTGGTGTGGACCTCCCCACAACATCCAGCCAATCGGCATAGGGAGAGAGAGTTCTATACACCTGCACATTGGGCAGTGTTGGACTCCAGGCACTGTGAAGAAGGAGAGATGGCCGAGAAACAATCCTTCTGCAGAATTACTTCATCCCCCTTTCAAGTTAATCCATCAGTGGGTTTGTTATTGTTCTCCCCTTTTTATCTAAGCCTAGGTACAATAATTATAACCACAACCACACACCATAATGACGTGATCCTTCATTTTCTTGCATTGTTGTTCATTGTTGTGCTTTGTTCACTAGCTGCACCCCCCACGTGCCCTGACTCTCGGCTAGTGAACATACACATTGATCATTGTATGTCACCTCTCTGGACATGGAGCTCTCTGGAACTCGGCCCTCCTGCGGCCGCCGACGCACCAGCAGCTTCTTCGCTGCTGCAGCTGCTGACTCAGCTCTTTACTCCTGCTGCATTCTCACGCAGTTTATCAGGACGTTTCATGTGACTCCTGTTTTTAGCAAAGTACCATAGTTAAAAATAAAAGTACTTAAATAAAAGTAAAATGACAGTTTTATATATTTCTTAAAGTTCCCCTCCAGGCTTGTTTTGTAAGTATGTAAAATTCTGTGCTATGATTAATGTTTTATTTAAAAACATTGTTTTCTACATAAAAAGTTTTTTATGCTGGAAGCACATCTCTCCTTCATTTGTCCACACATTTTTGAATGGAGGGGATATTTAAAAAGTACAAAAAACTGATAACCATTTACTCTGTTACTGTTACAAAATGTAACAGTAACAGAGTTAATGGAATTTGTTACTTTCACCTAAGCTATTTTGGCAGACAGATTTTTTGACACAATGTCTGCCCCGGTGCAGCAGAGCTGCCTTTTCCTAACAGAATTGAACAGAAACACCAAACAAAAAGCAGGAAGAGCTAGTCCTCGCTGTATCTGGGTATTACTGCCTTTAAAGCCTCAATCAGAATGAATGACTTCCAATCCCCAGTAATCTGACAATGCATGACTCTCAGAGCTGCTAGCATAGCTGTAGACTTTTAACCACACGGTTGTATTCATGGTTTTTTTTTTTGGACTGCCAGGGGGGGAAACTCCATTACAGCAGAGCTGGAAAAAAACACTGGCTGTGAAAAACTAAAATTGCCAGACATGGAAATGGTCAACAGTTGGACACAACTTGAGACGTAGAAGTTGAGTTTCCAGAAGAGCTTTAATCAAACCATGCCTCCACCTCCCATCAGACACCTTTATGTCATTGCTGCATTAACTGTCCTCCGAATAAACAGCGACATTACGCTGAAGCCTGAGCTGTTGAGGCCTTACAGCAGCACACTGGCTGCACTGCCGCAGCTGGGATTTGTCCACTGGGTTCAGACCTTTTTGCTTGTTTTTACATCTTTTCCCCATTTCTACAGTGTTTGGATGATCCACAGTGCAAACCCAACACGCTCCCACTCCTCTCATTTTTTACTAAGCCGAAATCCATAAAAGCTGTATTTGAAAAAAAAAGTCACAATGATCACATTTTGTTTTGGGTCAAAGGTCAGAATTGTGTTCTGGCATATCTGCTTTACATTTTTACACACCTGACATTTGCCAGAGTTGGAACATATTTCCCAGTGACATTTCTGAGTTTATCCACACAGAAAAGATGATTATAGGCAAGATGTGAAGTGATAAAAGCTTCACAATCTGTTCCTTCTCAGTCGGGTCCAAACATGGCAGCCTCAGTAAGACTCCAGGAACCTGCACACAGTCACTGCACCCAACTGTGCAGCCCAGCCAACCTGTTTGATTTGTGGCGATTTTTATTTAAATTCCCAAATACATCTTTTTTATTTAAATTTCCCAATGGTGGAAAAACAAACTTTACAAAGTCATTAAGGCAAATAAGGCATTTGGATTTGAGTTTGTGTCCACCTGATGAATCTAAGCTGCTAAAGGCTCCACTATGTTCACTAGCTAGTCTCCAACTGTGTCTGCTGTTTAGTGCTGGGGAGGTGGTGTACAGTGGGTCTATCAGGGCTTTCTAACTGAAAACAGCTGCCTACTGCTGCTGCTGGGAACACGGCTGATCTGAGCAGCGTTTGTGGGCCAGAATACCAAAACTAAAAAGAAGAGCAGAGGTACTGCTGAGTTGGTGCTAATTCTGGGTTCATTATTACTATATACAGCACGCTTGACATTACCCATTTCATTCATTATTAATATATAAAAAGTAGTGCAGCTTTAAAGCGAAACTATGAAATTGTTGAAATAAGAAATAATAATAATCTTCTTCTAACAAGTCAAACTCTAGGTGATGTTAACCAGCTTTAGATTTTGCCATGAAATTGACGTGAGTTTGACTCGTCTCTACATTCTAGCATTTACCGTCATCCTGTAATTGACACTTGTGGACACAGTGGTTTCTATCCATCTATCTGTCTGTCTGTCTATCTGTCTATCTGTCTGTCTGTCTGTCTATCTATCTATCTATCTATCTATCTATCTATCTATCTATCTATCTATCTATCTATCTATCTATCAATCTATCAATCTATCTGTTTTCAGAAATTGTTGGTTTTTTGTGGAATGGGACAGTGAAACAGCATCAGTAACCTTTAATTGGAGTCAATTTGTATTAATTTGTTCAAATGGCATCGTCATCCGGCGGACAGCAGACCTACCAAAGGCTTCGTTTCATTTGTGAATGATTTCCCTGCCATTCCAAATGGAGACAAGAAAAAGAGAAAGTGGCTGCTTAGACTCCTGGATTAATTTAAGCTGTTTTCCTCTGAGAGAATAGAGCTAAGGGAGGGGGGGTATAGAGGAAGAATGGAGCCTGGGGGGGTGGGGGAATGGTCCAGGCCAGTCAGCAGGACATCCTGTTTGAGCTTCCAAATACCATTTCCTCCAATAAAAAGGGGGAGACCTTCGAAATAATCTCCCACAGAAGAGACACAGAGACATTGATTGTCACCCTGGCACGAGGCCAAGGCTGAGGAGGAAGGCTTCCCTCCCGCCGAGCCTCTGGACGGCAGTCAAAAAGCACCTCGAGGAAGTCATTAAAACTCAAGGTTGATGAAAAGTCTCTCCTTCCTCCCTCATCTCACCTCTCTGCGCTGTCTGAAGGCATGCTGCTATTTCCAGGTTGTTTGCGCAGAAGCAGGTGTAGCTTCCAGGGCCAAATGATGGAGCTATTATCATAATAACTGATAGTCTGTAAAAATGCTTTCTACTACTGTTCTATTTTTGAATGTTGTGAAGTTGCTCATCTAAATTCAAGATCTCAGGATTCCTTAAAATACAAGACTTAATACCCAAGTATAAAAAATGTTTTGCAGCTAGAAACTGACAGGCGTGTAATTCCACACACAGAACACAGTGTTAGCTGAAAAATGCACACAACTTTTTACTTACTGTCTATAAAGAAGTTCTTTTTCCAGTTCTTTTTGTTCAAAATTTTCTCTTCCAAATATTAGCAACCACACCAAACACCTAAAGCAACCGCTTCCCAAAGCTGCACATGTTAGCAAAAAGCTACCATTTTGAATGTATAGAGAAAAAAAGATGCAGCTTTCTTTTACAACACATTGTCACCACCGACTCGTCACATATGAATATCTGGTTAAGGCCCCTTGGTGTCATTTTCAAGTGTAATTTATACATCTGCGTTGAATCGATGGCGTAGCTACAGGGCTACGCAGAGACTACACCATCGCCTGACGTGCACCTACTTAAAAATGTAACTCCATGTTAAGTCGACGCAGACTGTGATTGGTCGGCTGGGTAGCCTCGCAATGCTTCTGAACTGACCGGAAGTGCCCCAGGTTTTGTAGTTACTTTTACTAGCTGCCAAAACGGCGGCTGTAACAAGGCGGATCAATATATTTGACCGTCGTCACACCCCGAGCGAAATGACTCAGAATGCGATTCATTCGGTCGATAACCTACGGCGTAGCTATGCACGTAGCCTGTATGCAGGAGTATAAATCAAGCTTAACGCAAAGCAAAAACTACTTGGTTAAGGCTTAAAATAACGACATTACTTAGGTGACTTAACTTACATAAGTCAAGTAACATTACTTGTGTAACTTACGTAACAAATAAAAACAGTCAATGTCCTCCTACCTGTAAGTCCAGTTTTTAACCCACCTGTACCCGGCAAGTGGTAGCTAGCAACACCCTAGCTACTGAACTCGCCATTTGATGATTATACATTTTGATTTACCCCTGATCACAGCCTGACGATCGCCGCGCTGCAAATCGGGCTAAAAATCGTGTAGTGTGAACTAGGCTTTACATGCATTACTGCTTTCTATACAACAGATGTGGGTTTGGTGCAGTTGTCACGGTGTTGCAGGTGTGGAAGTGATAGATGGTTTGTTACATCTCTCTTTCTGTATTTTCAATTCAATTCCAATTCATCAATAACACTTCTTGGACGATCACTTGGTGTAATAAAGGTATACCTCCACTCTGTATCCAATAAATAAGTTCAGTTCATGAACTGTGTTCATTGTGTGGCACTGAATAACACACTGAATAATTACTTTAAGTTCACAAATATAAAGTATGAAAGTACCAAATTTGGAGGGTCCAGCTCGTGTAAATCTGCCATTTCGGAGCTCCTTTGAAGTGTTTATTCATATTTGCCTTAGCAGGCTATTGCATATCGTCCAGTGGGGAAGCTGACAGCAAAATGAAGACCACCAAAGCATGCGCGGTCTCTGTTTGCAAAGGGATTTCAGCCCCCTGACCACTTTGCCTTTGTCATCAAATTTGCACAGAGCTGCAATAATTCAAAGACACTTATCATATGCTTTTGGCTTGCTTGTGTCCCCCGTTTCCCCCTGCGGGCCAATCGTGTTGACCTTCCTGTCAGCTCCCCTGTGGAATTCTGGGTGGCGGGCGGTTCTGCTTTCGTCCCTCCGGCCCCCGCTCACAGAATGCATACAAATTAGCCTTTCAAATATCAGATCAAGTTATGTAAAGAACAAAAGCAAGCAGACTTCAAAGGGGAGGGACAAGGAGGGATGCTGCACGCAGAGGCTTCGGCCAGCTCTCTCAACCGGCCCAGACCTCAGACGCTGTGGTGGATTTGATTATTGTTTTTAACCCCTCTCCTCCGCCTCCTCCTGGCTGCCCGAGACCCCCTGCACTACCAAAATGGGTCCAGTCTTTGGAGCGAATCCCAATCCCAAACCTGGTCTTTGATTTCAGGGGGCTTGGCACTGCTCCTTCTCCCCCTGCTTTGTTCCTCTTGATGGATCTAGGCGGGCCAGCGAACCGTGACCCCTGCCAGCCCACCCCGTCTGTCTGAGCACACACACACACACACACACACCAACAGACAATGCCAAGCCGCCACAGAACCCAACAGGAAAGGAGGGGAAAATGAGGGAAGAAAATGTCGACAAATGTGCTGAAAGCGTCTGTGAATCAAAGTCTCATCGCTGACAGAGATTACAGGCGCGGTGAGTGTCGTTGCTGCTTTCATTATGTCTGTTCTGATAAGTTAGCCATGTGTGATGGGTAAGGAGGAGAACTGGACCGCTGCCTATTCAGCTGCTCTGAACCACCTGCCACCAGATGGACCCGAGTGTGAACTTGAACAAGGAAGGCCGGAGGAGGAGGGGGGGGGGGGACACTTCAATTCCCAGCCCTCCCGGCAGCCGCCTCATTTTCTCTCTAACTGTGTTATCAAACCCAGTATTATATCTGCTTTGTAGTGTGGTAGAGTGTTTGTAGTGCTGACTTGACGAGCCTTTACAGTCGTTCAGTACACAATATTTCCTGCTGGGAGCTTTTTGAGTGCTGAGGCCAAAGACAAAGCAGCTGCTCATCAAGCGGTTGATGAGAGCTGCAGGAAATCTATACTGAGGGACTCCCTTCTACATTCAGAAAACACTGTCAAATTTATCCCATTGATAATAATTTTAATTTATTGCTACTGATTTCTGTAATTTTGGCCATCATTTCTACCAGGTGATATAATATTGCACTCATGGCAACATCTTGGCAACAACATGGCAGCGACTCTAAATAAGTTTAGAACCTGTCAGACTGACTGCTCATGTTTGTTGCCCCGTCAACCTCTTTTTAGCAATGTCATTGCATTCCCAAAGCTCAGCAATGAAAGCGTGAATGCAGTTTTATCATAACGATGCAAAAATAAGATACTTTAGTACTGAACTGTATCACTTGATTTTTTTGACCACTTGGGTGCAACAAGCTGAAAACACAAAGTCTGACACAATATGGCTTTATAAAGTTGCAAGGGCTTCTGTGTTAGCAAACAGCTGCTTATTTACACATCCAGCAGACAGAGAGCAACATAATCCTTCATTTGGCGTGGTGGTTTGTACCCACCTGAAGAAGGTAGCTGCAATATTGACTCTCCTTTTAGCTCTATTTTGGTCTCCAGCAGCTGCTGAAGGAAATCTGTCTCTTTACCTGCTAAATGCTCCACTGTGTTAAGCAGCTAGTTGCTCACTGTGTGTCTGCTGTTTGCTGCTGAGCAGATGTCTGCCTTCTTGTGTTGGAAATGGTAGTGAAGATAGTGGTGACGCTGAACAGCCAACAAACCAAAACAATGAGCCATAAGAAGCTAAGAGGCTGAGGGGAGGGGAGCTGCAGATTTGATGATAAATCTCTGTGGGCTTGTCACAACGCGTGAACTCCTCACATTACACATAGCGATGTGATCCATTGTTTATAGGTATAAATTCTAAAAAATGGAATAGAGCAATTCTAAATATTTCAACTTTCTTTCAACATTTGTAGGTTTCTTGCATTTATAATTCACTAGCCCTTTTCATGCAACACCTCATATTGCTGGCATCATCTATCTGTTAAGTAATGATGTGAAGAAAGAGTCTTCTCAGTTCTCTCTTAGGTTGCATCACTGATAGATTATAAAACAAACCCTCAGTAAAAGACCATTATGAGTACGCTTTCTTTTGTCAGATATCTGATGCCACAAGCAGAAAAAACGACAAGACAAGTTGGCATTCTCATTTAATTCTGTCTATCAAAGGCGTTTTGCTGGATACTTGTGCCATGCATGCAGTTGGCATTAACAAACGAGTAAAACAAATCTTGGCAGGGAGTGCTGATCTGAATTATAAAATAAAGCAAAGCCTGCGGGTTCGGGCAGTCAACTCAAGTCCACTCTCACATGGCATACTCTTCTCAGTGCAACATATATCCTTGGCGATTACAGCAGCGTACTCAGGCTTTTCATTGCTCTGCTAACTCATTTGTTGCATGCCAGCTGCCACCACCGCCGCTAAGTTTTTAGAAAGGTTTTAGTGTCTCCCGTCAACACATGTTTTGCATTATTTCCTTTACTTTCAGTAAAATATGGCACTTGTTCCTTAATACTTGTCCCTAATGTCTTTGACTTAGTACAGTATGCAGGTAGAAGCTATAGAATTCAGATCCACCAAAAGGAAGTCTTTTCAGAGACAGTGAAAGAGAGCAGCAGCCTCCTTCACACACGGTAAGTTCTTCGTCTAACTTGTGATGACATGCTGTTATGAGCTCTGTAAAATCCAATAAATGCTAAATCCATCCAGTGAGGCCAGATGTGCTAATGGCTTCCAGAGAGCACCGGAGAGACCGTCCAGCCTGAAGGTAGGTAGGTGAGGGCCGCTGTTTCACTTCCTGCACTTTAATTAGAACCAAATTAAAAGGAGCCCCCCTTTAGTCTACTCGTAATTGACTTAATGGCTGAGTGGTGCCCTGCCTGGCTGGAGCTGGGGGGAAAGCCTCATTAGCACTCCGCTTTTCACCAGGCCTGCAAAACAAATCATCAATAGCTGAGCAGACAGATGTGCTCGGTAAAGACTCCGAAGGTTAATTATGGATCAGCCGACCACATTTTGAAGTTTGTTACACCCATTTAGACTTTTGGGGAGGCATTTCGAATAAAACCAAGATGTCCCCAAAAATACTGCAGTAAGGATGTGGTTAGCCTAGCTTAGCCTGAGACTGGAAGCAGGTGGAAACGGCTAACTCTGGCTCTGTCCAGACTCCAAAAAGGCTTCTACCAACACAACACCTCTCAAACTCTCTGATGAACTTGTTGTATTTTGTTTGTTTAATCCAGAAGAGAAATGTGGTAATACCTGGAGTCTACGGCGTGAGTCTGTGAAGCTGCACTTAATCTTAGCAGTGCTTTGAGCTACACGCTAGTAGCTCTGTCAGCATCTTTATATGTAAGGCAAGGCAAGGCAAGTTTATTTGTATAGCACATTTCAACAACAAGGCAATTCAAAGTGCTTTACACAAAACATA